>MJUU01069112.1:85742-99897 GCA_002080025.1 Modiolus philippinarum
AACGAAATGAGCAATCTTTGTAAAGGACCTTCCATACATCATTCCTGTAAAGTTTGGTTGAATTTGCTTCAGCCGTTTAAGATCAGAAGATGAAAATGTGATTTTCCCACAGAGTCAAATGTTAAACCATGTTCCGTGCTGGCGGCCATGTTTTTTGTCGGATTGGAACAAAATAAGCAATCGTTGTTAAGGACCTATAGTACATCATTCTTATTAAGTTCAGTTGAATTTGCTTCAGTGGTTTCAGAGCAGAAGATGAAAATGTCATTTTTCCCGTAGGGTCCAATGTTAAACCTAAGTTCCGCGCTGGCGGCCATGTTTTTTGTCAGATCGGAACGAAATGAGCAATCTTTGTAGAGGACCTTCCATACATCATTCCTGTAAAGTTTGGTTGAATTTGCTTCAGCCGTTTCAGATCAGGAGATGAAAATGTGAAAAGTTTAACGGACGGACGACGGACGCCAAGTGATGGCAATAGCTCACACTGACCCTTTGGGTCAGGTGAGCTAAAATATGAATTACAAACAAAAGCTATGGATTCTGAAATCTCAAAATGCTGACACAAACATATAGTAATGCTTGAGGGGACATAATTGATGTTTTCAAAATATTAAACTAGATTTATGACAATCAGGAAACACGTGGAATGTTCGAATTGAATAAGGTCAAGCACAAGAGGTTACTCAAAAAAGTTGATGATAATTACAAAATAAAGAACATGTAAGATCATGTAAGTCAAACATAACCAGTACTCCTTCATAAACAGGGTAGTTGATACGTTAAATAGCCTGCCAGAACATGTAGTATCTGCAAAACAACAGTCAGGTAATTTGGACATCAAGAAGCCAAGTACAATTTTACAATAGACAAGACCAAAGTCCGGACGTCGCATAAATTCGCCTACATGTACTAACATAACAGTTAGATGTGTAACAGCTGTTTGATGTATATGCATTAATGGTGTCACATTTTTTGAATGTCTTTGTGTCATTGGTGCCGAATCACCCACAACTAAAGCCGAATTATAGATTTTATCGGCATTTTCAAATTTCTGCATGTTATTGAGTAGGGATGTTTTTTTTCTGTTCTTGGAATGAGAGACAGCTGAAGAAGTGTCCAAAACATCAGAAGATCATTCATATCCATGAGCCCATAATTCATGATGTATGATGGTGTTTCGTCATCAAACCATTTGGATTTTTTTATTGACGGATTATACCAAATCCTGATCACCGCCACCAAAGGAACCTTAAATGACATACTTTGATAAACCCCGTAGAAACTCATTATCACTTACAAATTTAATAAACTATATAGATCCTCCTAAAATCTGATGACAAATGGCTATAATTGAAAACAAATATTTTAGGTCGTGGTAAAGCCTTTTCTGTTTGAAAACTATCAATCATAGTGCTATTTTCCCCCAAATTAACCATATATTGAGCTATTGATAGTAGGAAATCAGGAAGATCGAACATTTCAGTTTGGGGTTGGGGTCTTCAAGAAAAGTTATGTTTTCATTGCTTTGATGCAATTCGTGCTGGTACTGTTCAGAAATATAATACAATTGTTCAAATACAAAAATCTTTTACCACTGAAGGTACAAAATCAGAAGACTTCACGCGTACCAAAAAAAAATGACACAGAAACTTGCATGTTTCTTGAAAAAAAATATTTAAGACTCAACTTCTAGATTCAAATTTACTCACATACTTGACGAGTTTCGATGAAAGGTTTTTTGAATTCCGAAAAACATATCAATGAGAGTAGCAGAGTCAATTTTGTTTGTCTGATTACGCTCAATTGTATTTACTAAATGTTTTAAGGATTTATTTTTTCCCCTTCTTGGTGTTAAGAAAACCGCGTTTTATGTATGAAATCATATATCTGCTATTTAGACGGACTTTAGGAGATCATTTAACTTTTGCAATTGATTAGCAAAAAGAAAATAATGACGTCATTACTAACATGGCAAAAATTTACGTCACAAATGAAATTTGATGTTTCATTTCTTGTCCGCGTCAAAACAAGTCACTGGACGATATATTAGTATAATATAACGAATATTTAAATTGTATCAATAAAAGTAACCACTATTCCAAGAATTATTCTATGGATTTTATTTAGGCACAGATCATTTGATTTTCAGGGGGCCTGGAATTTTTACCCGAGTCTGGAATTTTTTCGCCCGCTCTGCTTCGCATGATATTTTCTTTCCTATCATGCTAGAAAATTTGTTGAGTCATGCTTTTTTCTATTTGACGGGATCAGCTAGGGACAAGATTTTTTTTAACCCAGATGCAGGACAGATAATTTTGGGGAAAATATGGGGGCCAGAAATTTTTTCTAGAAAAATACCCCCCTGAAAATCCAATTGTCCGTGCCTTAAAAAGGCATTCACCTGTAGGTGAATTTTACCTGTGGAAATACATCTGAGCACTGAATGAAGCTGGGTCATTTACCAATGCACCAATATATAGAATAGAATTGATAAGGATAAGGATTTCTTGCCTTGATAAGGATAAGGATTTCTTGCCTTGATAAGGATAAGGATTTCTTGCCTTCCTGAACGAGGGAATTTCTTGAGATTTTAGCTTTTTTTGTCCTCTGAAATCCGCAGTGATGAAAATGTGAAAAACGTTATTTTTAGAAGATTCATGTTTGTTATTTCCTGCAAAAAACTTACACAATTTGCTTATGAAGATTGAATTATCTAGGAACAAAAGTACCACAGTTCGCGTGAGCACGTAAACGTTTGAACATCGCGCCGTCTATGATGCTGCAATTATTATGGTTGCTATGGAAAACAAGATCTCGTTGCCCGAGATTCTTGTTTGGTGGTCCCAAGATGAAATCGGTTACTTTTGAAAGAGAGAACGAAAAATCCTTTTTATTACTTTGTTTTCAAAATTTTATAACTCTGCTAATTACAGATGTATCAAATATAATTTCGTAATTCTCCATTTATATTAGATTTTGTTACTTGAGCTCCATGAAGATTCAACTTCCTTCCGTTGCGCGCTACGCGCGCTTAATCCTACACTGCATAACGAAAGTTGAAAGAAAAATAGAAACACGGTATACAAAAAATGATGATTAAATTTTGACATTTCTTAGTATTTATGGGGGGGGGGGGCTACGCCCCCTATTAAATGTTAAATTATATATGCTTTAACTTTTATCACTATAACCCTGCCAGTCTTTCAAGGAAATTGGCTAGAAGAAAAAAACAGAAATCTCAAATAGCGTAATCAGGAAAGCTGTTTCCAATGTGAAATAAACTTTAAATATTACCTGCAGAATCAAAAGTTGTAGTGTTAAGTATCAAATACCGAATTCACTGTGAATTTAGTTTTTTATATGGCCATTTCAACAACTTCTGTCTGTGTCTTCAGTGCAGGTAAAATCAAAACATTTGGAAGACCATAAACTCAAAGATGTTAAAAAAAAAACTAATAGAGCCCGAAGGACCAAATATAATCTAAATGGAAAGCGAAAAGTAGCTACGGACAGAGCTTTGCATGAGGGAGATACATGTGCTAATTAGATAAAATATGTATTCACATCTCTATGTTATTATGCAAAGTTTGAGGATGAGAGAGATGGAAAGAATGTTTTGCATATTGTTTAATTTGTGCCGACCACCCTGCATGCAAAAGTAAACAACAACATGGACATAGCGTTGTTTGACATTTATTAACGAATTCTACTCTAATGTATTCAATTTACCGTTAGGTATGAACAAAGCTCCACTGGTGAAGTTCTCATAGGGACTTTCAGATTTGAAACAACGATAAAAGGGGCGTACATTGCTTGGGTCTACTATTTAATTATAATGACTTTGTCCTATGTATTTTAACTCAATATCCTCAATACTCCAAATTTTTAGATCAACGTGATTCGTTTTACATCTGATATTTCAGTTTGGTTATTAATAGTGTTGTGAGATTCATTTAGAGATGAATAAGTATAGAGTAACTGTATACAGAGAACATAAAATGATGATTTATTTAATTTAACTCTTTATTAAAACACAGAGTAGTTGAGTATCAAAATTAACCCGAATATCTCAATCCCCAGACAAGCATTGTGGCTTTATGGTAACAATTAAGAAGAATGCAAACTCCTGAGGCTATCCAGAATTATTGTTTTTAAATTAATGCAAAAAAAGTAAGTCTTTGCACTTGCGGCTATCCAACAAAGATAAGTTGCGTATAAACTGTGAGTTATGTTGCATCTATATCTATCCTTAAATACACATGGAAAAAAAGTATTGCAACACCTGATTTTGGACTTAAGGTGTCTGCAGGGAATTATTTTCCTATTATAGAATTTTGCGAAATTTTCTGTGTAGAAACATAATTGTATTATTGTTCAAAATGTAAAATAAAATTTGGGGGTCACCCTGCATTTAAGCGCAAAATCTGAAATTGAAAATTTCTGGATTTTACAAAGAAATGATAGGGAAAATGATTATATGAGACGATAGTTTGAAAAACTATTATAGAATTTTTTCATACTTTGCATGTGTTTAATTATTATAGACGAATTTCCAATTTCGTTTTATGAATCAATTACCCAAATTGACCTGGGGTCAATCGGAGTAAATTGCGTCACGTAACATTGTGACGTCCAAAAATCTACATTGTGACGTCAAAATTTTCCGAGAAAATTGACCAATTGGAAACTCGTCTATTATGTAGTTTACGTATAAAAAATAAAAATTAGGGGTCACCGTTGAATTAAGAGAGAAATTGCAAAATGTTAATTTCTCTAGTGATATCTTTGTTAAATTATTCTATCAAATTATCTCCCTTGAATAATTTCTGTGTTCTGTAAATCCAGGAACAGATTTAAAGCTCAAGTGTTTTAGCTCACGATTTTGTAACGAAAATGTTATAAAAATGATAAGGAATATAAATTTCAAATACATTTGAACTTTCTTTTCATTTAAAATAACTGTTTTGTTAATATTTTTAATGAATAAAACCTAAATGAACAATTATTAGACAAAAATGGCGGAAAAATACCACTGAGACACCTTTAACAAAATACATTTTGTATTAAAGTATTTCTCCGTTATAATTTTTCATTTTGTTATCTTTGTTTTGTTTTATTGTGGTCTTGTTATTATTCATGTATGCCTTCAACCCTAATGTATATGGGTATAAATGTGCATTTAAATAATAAAGTTATAATACAGGTACTAATAAGGCATTTTACATTACATTTCATCCTTTTCTTTTTCATCATGATAAATCAAATTTGAAAATATCAAAATATTTTTAAACAAAATTTTATTTCTTTTATTCTATTTTAAACCATACATGTGTTAAAATCACAAAAAAAAAAAAAAAAAAAAAAAAAAAATTCTTGGTGTTGCAATACTTTTTTCCATTTGTATATATATAAAGACATAGAAACATTAACTGTATTTTAATTTTACTTGCCTCTTAATTAATATGCTGCAAAAATGAAGGGTAAATAAATTGAATTGGTGTCTATCTCAGAAAAGTGAAGAGGGGTTTTAACTCCATCATATTGCACTAGCAGCTATTCGACAAAAACCGAAGAAGTATAAATATTGTTTTTTATTGCAATTGCAAGACAAAAAAGTAAGAGGATATATCAACAGTATTTCTATAGTATTGCATTTTATTTGCACCCTTCAGATAAAGTAAATTATGAAGTATAAAACAGTGTTATACTGTCTTTCCACTTCATTAGTACATTGTAAGTGTTTATGTTTTGCTACATGTTCATTTATATGTTGGTATTGTGTAAATTAATTTGTTTTCTTCCATATCCATACGTTTTAGCAAAAAATTAAACAGATATGAATTTTTCAATTGTTTATCATCTCTTTCTATAAATAACGCTCCATTAGTTCCCCTTATTGATAAATTTGCAATAACAATATTTACGTAGTTCTTCGTGTTGTGATTCTATACATTTTGGAGCATCTCCATATTTATTCACTCTACTTATTGATTGTTCGTTTAAAGAGAAAGTTTTCTTATAAATATCATGGTTCACGGTAACTTCAAAAAGTCCGTTGCCTGGTGTTGTATAAATCCATAATATATACACTAATTTGTCAACTTTCGTATTATCTGATAAGTCTGCTCTAAACCCATCTGCGTCATTAGTTCGTTTAAAATTTAACATATTTGTCTCTGGTAACAATTTTTGAGCCCTAAGAATACTTTTTAAATTTAATTCTTCACAGAGTGTTCTCTGAGGTTCAGTTAACTTGTTTATTTCACTTACTATATAGTTTGCTATTGACTTAACTTCAGAATTGTCCACATTTAGGTTTTGCCAGTTCAGACATGCACACCAATGTGTCTCTATTCCAGCATTTTCACAAGTTCTTAATTTTGGAATTTCTTTGAATAAACTTATTCCGCGATGCGTTATGTTTCCTAGCCCCCCACCACTGAAGTTTAACATATCCAGAAATGTTGGATGCAGGTCAAAAGGACAAGTAAGTCTATCAATATTTGTTTGAAAATTTTTAAATACGTCACTATGTTGTGATTTGAACGTTTGTGGAAATGCAAATCCGAAAAATGGCAATCTCTCTTCTTGTTTCCCTTGTAAAGACGACCGTAAACTACTAAACCGAGCCCCATGGTCACTCATAAGTATTACAACCGTTTTTCGTAGATAATGACCTTCATTCAGAAATTTTAACAGGTTATAAAGATCTTCATCTGCTGTTTCAACATAATTATTATCACCATGACTAACTTCACTATGGAAACCGAACACAAATTTTGGAACCTTATCGTACATCACATAAACATCTTTAATCCAATTCATAAACACTTCGGATCTTCTTTTACTTCCAAGGCATAAATTTTTATGTTTTTTATAAAATTCCCCATCTGCTGTTACATGAAAGGGTCTCATGTAATGATCGGTAGGGCTCTCTTTAAAACCAACCATTCTATATGTGAATGTTCCAATACTTGGACAGTCTTCGCCCCATGCTGTAACGTATCCTTTTTGTCTAAAATCTTTCCATACCATAGGATACACATCAACAAATTCCTTTTTGGCAAGACGTTTGAGCGTTCTTGGGAGTTCTAATTCTGTTTTTCCTGTAAAGATTGGAATAAGAGCCTGTGGAGTTCCATCCCCTACTATGTTATATCCATTCAAAACTTTTCCTTTTAAATTTTCCGTGAAATATTTGTATGTCTTTTTTAGTTTACGTATATATGTCATATGTGAAAGTGAGTCAAAACCTAACATTAAGACATCTAGGCCTAGACCTGATTGTAAATCTGTCTTTTTCTTGTGATAATCTGAATTGTATCGAACACCAGCGTGTACATTGTCATATTTACGTCCGTCTTTTGCAGTGCACTTTGCCTTGAAAAAATCGTGTTCAAGCGATAATGTCATCCCATTCTCCAAAGAAACTTCGTTCAAATTTTTATTTTTGAAATCGTCAATGCGTTCAAAATACGTCAGCTTGCATTCTATCTTGCCATGTTTTTGTATTGCTTTTTGATCGACAAACACAGTTCCATTTGATGTTACAATCCAGTCAATGTCTTCTGAACATTTAATTGGATCAACAGAATGAAAATGTTTAGTATATTCTCCTTCAAATGGATTCAGTTTAGGATGAATACAAACTTGATCTCGTTGATAATTTACAGTATGTTGTTTTACGGAATGGTTAGATATAGACAAACCTATATATACGACAGCTGACATAAAACCAAATACCACTATGTTCTTTTTCGTTACTGGGCGCATTCTGGAAATATTAAAAACTTTTTTTTAAAATATGTTAGCTTACTTTACATCCTTTGTTTGATGTTAATGCATTATCATGAAAATAATTTTGTCATAAAATAAAATGATTTCTACTGAATTAACAAACACGTCAATTTACCAACGCTAATTAATCTCAACTTGATACAGTAAACATTGAAAGAGTTAGCAATTTACTGAATTTCCACTTAAGGTACAATTTGATACTATTATCTACAGTAGTGCCCATCTTGGATTCATGATCGGTACTAAAATCATACATTTGTTTCAATTACCATCATGTTACCATGCAAAGTTAATATCAACTTGAATTATGAAATAATAAAGTACCGAGGTTACTGTGAATTTTAGGTTCTGCATATGCGCATTTCGACATCTTATGTCTCATCAGTGCAAATCAAATCAAAACATTTGGACATCCATGAACCAAAATATGTGCAAAAGCTGATATATATTTTTTAGATATTGCAAATTTTCAAATAAAATCGGTTTTCCGGCTAGCAAGGAAGTACTGGCTACTGGGCTGGTGAATACCTTCGGGTACTAAACGGTTTTCGAGAATGAACAATTTTCATGATAATGTTAAACTGTGTTCCTCGGTTGCGGCAAGTTTTGATTTGTCATCGGTACAAAGAAGATGACCTTAATATTCAATGACAAGTTAAAAGTCAAACTTGATATATGAATTGGCAATTTATAACATTTTCCTACGGGGTCCATTGTTAAACTTAAATCTACAGTGGCGCCCATCTTAGATTTTTGATAAGTACTAAATTATGAATTTGCTTGATGACCACGTTGTTGCTTTGCCTAGTTTATATCAACTTGTGTATGAAAAAGTTTTCAAGAATGAACAATTTACAAGATTTTCCCATAAGGTCTTACTAAAAACTATGTTCCCCGGTGGCGGCCATCTTGAATGCGATGCGGACCTGCCGGACATAAGGTCGAAATGATAGTTTTTGCTAGTCAAACATTACCTCTATCTCAAAAAAGGTTTGGAAATAAAACAAAAACATTGAAAAAAACATAAAAATTGGACGAAAATACCAAAGTGACTTCTATAAGGCATAGATGTATTAGCCATAGAAAGAGCACTCCGAATACCACCCGTGGTACCCCATGCTATTTCCTTTGTTCTATCAAAGAAATCAAGCTGTTATCTGTCTCCTCTGATGTCCGATGTGTGTTGCCGCCTGAATCAGAAAGACTAGGTAATCGTTATCTCTTTATCGGAAGAAATGTTATTTAAGTTTAATTAGTGAAACTTGATAGAATATACCTGCTGATTATGTGCATTTAGTAACAAGGGTGATTTTTTTCTCAATTTAATCATCTTTTTTTCGTCAAAATCGGCCTTTAGAATCGAAAGTTATTAAGGAAAGAAGATGGTGATTTGCCAAAATGTGCAGTTTAAGTAAGTATCTTTTACCTGAATTTTATGCACGTTCCGGTTATTTCCTAAACATAAAACTTATATGAGTAAATTATGCTTATGGTATGATTCACTAAAGGGACAACATTGGACAACAAAAGATATCGGGTTAAAAGTGGATCCAATTTTATCGGTTGAATTTGATTAAATGCGAAAAAAATGTATTAAAAAAGAGGGACTTTATAGCCGTCTTATCGGTCTCTTAAAAACACTGCAAAGGACCTCCTTTATGCACAAAGAAGCACAAAGTAGCACAAAGGACCTTAAAAAGTTATTATTTCTGCACAAAGGACATGCCACTGGAAAGGGGGAGAAATGGATAGGGGCAGGAAATCTAGCCTTCTCTGCTTAAATTTAATTTGAAAGTTATCTCTCTCTCTCTCTCTATGTAACGTTTAGTTGTTTAAAATCATGGCCTGACTTTTCATGAGAAAATTCTTTGACAACATTGTCGACTCTATGGATCACGAAACCTTTAGACATACCGTAGAACTTCGCCTGTTTCAGAAGGACATTCTCAGATTAATCGGAATAAATGTTCATAATGATGAAAAAATTATTTATATTCCCAATTTGAATTTATATTCACAATTTGTATTATGACATAATCAGCAGGCATTCGATGCTAAATCTTTTTTTTTTCATAATTTATATTTTTAAACTATCAATTTTACTTATAAATCGAAATGTTTTGATTTGATTTGATTTGATATCATTATCAGTAGGCACACAACACACAAATTAAAGTAACTATTGCGAATCAAATTACAAAAACAAGATAACAGGAAATCTTTTTCCCAGAATAACTTATGGCATATATTTGGGTTTATGGATTTCCATGTTTTGACTTGATATGCACTGAAGAGACATAAGTTTTGGGATGGCAAAATTTGATATTTTGTTATTCAACAAGCTAAACTGAACCTCTTCAACATACACTCTGATTAACATCAGTGTCAGACTCGCGCTGATGGTGCAAAAATTCCGTATCAGAAGCACGCTGGGACACTCCGAGACAGTAATTTGTCAAGTGGGTGATACAATATCGGCATCAAGGATAGTACGTTTGATCGTCCGGAGTGCTCTATCTATGGCTAATACATCTATGTATAAGCGTAACCGGATTTTCTTCAAAATTGCAGCATATATAGATCTTGACATACATCTTTGTAATGATACGATATCCTCTATATCCTATTGTTTTGAATGTAAAACAAAAAAAAAAAGAAATTCAAATTTTTAAGGAAAAAGGGATTTTAAGGAAAAAGGGCTAAACTCCAAGACAGATTTTCAGATTTCCTTAAAAAATCCGAAAGGTAGATCTTAAAATGCTCTTTATTTTTATCCGATGTCGTATTTTGAAACAGCCCTCCAGTTATTTTCAACAAATAGCAATGTACCCCTATGTTTTATTTTTTGCAGCAGTTGCCATGTTGTTTAGTCTGCGAACTTAAAAATAAAAAAAAAACAATTTAAAAGAGCATACCCGGGTGATGATTCAGAACCTTTAATTAGTGTAGGCCAAGCAGTTTCAGAGGAGAAAATTTTTGAAATTGTTGACGAGAGACGATGCACGACGAACGAAAAGGAATGAAAAAAGCTCACATGACCTTTAAGATAAGATGAGCTAAAAACATCAATAAATGACATTCTTTAAGNTATGTTTTATTTTTTGCAGCAGTTGCCATGTTGTTTAGTCTGCGAACTTAAAAAAAAAAAAAAAAAAACAATTTAAAAGAGCATACCCGGGTGATGATTCAGAACCTTTAATTAGTGTAGGCCAAGCAGTTTCAGAGGAGATAATTTTTGACATTGTTGACGAGAGACGATGCACGACGAACGAAAAGGAATGAAAAAAGCTCACATGACCTTTAAGATAAGATGAGCTAAAAACATCAATAAATGAATGACATTCTTTAAGATACATTTTATTTTACATGTATTATTATAGCGTGTTCAAATTTCTGTACAGCAAGGCTACGTCCAATTTTGTGTCTGATTGCTCAAGTATTAAACCCCACGATAATGTATAAACTGGAAAAATTTTTCTGTAAAAATGGTCATCGATTGACGTAAAGAAACCTAAAAAATACTATGTATATCTGTAACGCAGTTGCAAATTATTGGTAAACTGCCACGCAAGATCTCTCTAGCAATCGATTAAATTCAATTTTATAGGATAGAATCAAGAGATATATGATGATAGTTTCGCTCAAATTACCCGGAGGTTGTCCAAATAAGGAAATATTTCCGAACTCTCGACATATTAGGAGTCAGGTGTCTTTAAATGCATCCATTCACTCCCGTTATTAGTAATTTTAAACACACGGAGTCGGTCTCCTTCGATCTGTAGTCGTTCTGTACTTCGGTATTGACCAATGTTTTTTTTTTATAAAGTAGTCATTGATGTTAAAGCAATGAAGGCAAATTGTTCTCTATCAGCTGTTAGACATCTTCATTCTATTTCATTTTTAACTGCAATGTCGAAATAACTAAATAAAACTAAATGCACTATTTTTGCATGATACAAGAAAAAAATGGCTATATCGAAACTCAATCTGTTGGATTGCTTCTACGAACATGCCTTTTATTATCTATTGACTATCAAAAATCCTTGATTTTACTGTTTTTTCCTTTAAATCCCAAAACAGATGAATGATATTGGCAAAATATAGATTAGAAATATGTAGACGTGATTAAATAGAAAAAAATTATCCAGACTTACCTGTTTATCTTACATTGCAGAATTTCTTTGGATAAAAATTAAAGAAATTGACTATGAGACGTTGCATGGCTTAATCAGTTTTTTGTTGCAAACGGACAATTAGGTCCTGGTCTCGGAGGGTTCACCTGCAAGAAAAATCGAGGAAAATATTAATTAGTATGAAACGCTGTAACAATTTTTTTGGAAATGAAAAGCGGTGATATATATATATATTAAACACAAAATCGGAAATGTACAATCTATTAAGGATTCATAATTAAACACAAAAAAACTTTAAAGTCAATAATTAAACACAAAAAAAACTTTATTATTCGCGTGTGGATATATTGATCATTTTTCGCTATATATATATATATATAAAACCTAAAACAAAGCAACAACACCAATGCTACCGTTGTGCTAGATCCAATCGGATACATACAATGTGACCTGATTATAAACTTCAAAAAAGAACAAAGTAAATAGCACACAAAATAACAGTTGATATTTCGAGACCTGTCCGTCTCTTCTTCAAAACACAATAAAAAAAGTAAAATCAATCAAACAAAACCTATTTACAAAGACTAAACTACGAATGTTTATACAAAATATCGAGAGCTACATGTTGGATGCTGTTGTTTACAGATGTAACATGAGAAGGGAAAAAAGAATTTTGTCAGTATCCGTACATCAATTTTATAAACAATACACTTAAAAAATAGTGTCAAACGCCAAATGAGCAAAACTTCAGCCATGTCAGGACGAGAAAAAAATGGGTAGGGGCAGGAAATTTAGCCAAAGTATATTTTATTTTTTCAAATTTTTATATTCAAACTGGATTTTAGCTTTTCTATCCAGAACTTTTCTTTAGCCTACCTCTCTGTGTCTGTCCATTCCTTCTTTATGGATTTTTGGCAACAGATAGAATAAACCAGCTCTCGGATTTTCAGGAAGAAGACCTTCAAAAGTTTCCTCGTCTAAGTCATCTTGTTCTAACATTGACTTTAGAGCTGTTGCTATTTCTGCACTGTACTTTTTAGTTGGGTCGCAACTTAGTTTTTTATAATGTTCACCTTTTGACAGTTGTCTGGTTGCTTCGGCAACATAGTCATTAGTATTCATGACGACTACGGTAGAACTTTTATCTGTTTTTTTAATAACGATATCCTCTCTCTTTTCTAAACTGTGAATTGCCTGCTTTTCTTCTTTCGAAATATTTGAAATTGGAGGACTTTGTTGTGGTAATAAGTTTTCTACCTTTTCTTGAACTTTATCGATGTAGAATTCCAAGGCTTTTGATCTACTGCACTTTGGCGTCCAAGAATTCTTCTTTTTGAAAGGATTTATGGATTCAGACTCCGCGTCTGAATCAGAATGCTCTGATATACCATCCTCTTCATTTTTTCTTGCGAAATATTCTTTGAGTCGCAACCGTTTGAAAAATGCATTCATGTCGTCTCTCAACTGTTTGATATTCAAATGACTTGGGGTTGGGTAAAATCCAAGGCCTTTAGAGAGAATAGTTTCTTCGGCTGCAGAGAGAGGAGTGTCAGAAAGATTTAACACTGAAGATGTTTGGATTTAAATCGCCTGTTTCTACATTTTTTAAGACTGTCAGTGGTAACGGTGCGTTGTTGTGGCGGGAAAACATGTTCGATATTATCTCTTTCAAATTTACGTTCTTGTTTGTTTTTCAATTGTAATTCATGTTTTCTAACGAAATGGGACAGTTTATTCATGTATGTTAAAAATTCAGACGGGTCACAGGAATTCTTGAGAAGATCTTTCTTTCTGGAACTTTTAGGTGTTAGAGCTCTTATTTGATTGAACGAGTTATCTTTCAAAAGATGCAACATTTTTTTTAGAACAAACAGTAAGAGTGTTTTTCCACTGTTCATTGAAATGTTTTGAAGTGTGACCGATATTGTGGGTCGTTTTTATCTGAAGACCTTTCGGAATGACAATGACAATGAATTCATCAATAATTATCACCCTTCTATAAAATTTACAGTCAGTATATCTGAAACTACAAATGTATTCCTTGATACGACCTCAACACTCGTCGATGGTCAAATACATTTTGATTTGCATACTAAAGCGACAGATTCGCATGCATACTTGCTCCCAAGTAGCTGCCATCCTAGACACTGTGTAAATGCCATCCCATATGGACTTTGAACCCGAATACGTCGTATCTGTTCGCAAGAAGAAACATTCAAACAGAG
>MJUU01069113.1:0-17780 GCA_002080025.1 Modiolus philippinarum
GGAGTGACATCAGGTGCTCCGGAAGGGTAAGCATGTCCTGCCCCACTAACGACACCCGTCACACTATCAGTGAGGCATATATTGTTTTGAAAGATCTGATTGGTGGCGGATTGGTTAATGTCATTTTCTAACCCTTAGACAAAACCAATTAAAATCCATGGCACATATTACTTTTCTAACCCTCAAACAGCACAAAGGTAAAATTTTGAAAATCTTTTGCAAATCTCTACAGTATTCAAACATTCACAAGGACAAATCGGTAGTACAAACATCACTCACGAAGACAAAACTAAATTATACAGTATGTTATACAAGACAACACGAAAAACTAAAGTACTGACAGTGTGAACTCCCATGAAAACCGGGAGTGACATCAGGTGCTCCGGATGGGTAAGCATGTCCTGCTCCGCTAGCGGCACCCGTCACACTATCAGTGAGTCAATCCGGGGTTNTAGCTGAAAATGTCCGTTTTCATTTGGGACACAGACACGTCATATCTGTCAATGATGTCATGGTGACGGCCATAGAATTTCTGAAGGGATGAAAGTAACAAAGGCTGAACAAATCCCTGACTAAGCAGCTTTTGGGACAGTGTTTTTGCTCTAACTAAAAAGTCACTGTATAAACTGCATGAAAATAACGTATACAAATAACGTATACAAACTGTAAGTCCATCCTATATAATTAAAATGTCGAAGTCATTGATTAGAATATCATTATCCTTAAACAAACAATATTTGAATATTTTTTAAAAACTTGTGTTTTTTTTCGAAAAAATATGGATTGATTTCTCTCATCTCATCTGTAAGTCATAAATGCTACCATCCCGACAACAAAAATGCTTTAAGGAAGAATAACTACTCATGTAATGGAATAAATTCTTATTCTAAACATACTCAAATTGGAAAACAAAATACAACATCAAACAAAACAATAAAAATGTCACTCGTGACACTATTTGCAAACAAAGATACATTCTGCGCTGTCAAACAGCAGACATCAGACATCAAAAGCCAGCATATTTATCAGATTTTGGGACATCCTTAAAGAACCAAGCTAGACGTAGCTATGTCATAGTGAAGGATAAGACCTCCTTTGTAACGGTGTCTGACTTTTTCGTCATAAGTTCATCGCCCTCTCCCCTCTGAACTCGTGAAACCAGGCTAATGAAAATGTGGAAGATTGCTATATGAAATAAAAGGGAAAACAGAAATCATCTACAATGGCTGAAAATTATGATCACATACCATAATATTTCAGGGAACTACTAAGGAAACACACAAATAGGACAAAAGACAAACGTAAACGACTCGGGATAGCCGGATTTATAACAGCCAATAGCAAAAACTAGCGACAGGACTGGTCATGATTGTATATCTCGTTCTTTACATGATTTATAAGTGGATGTCATAAATTGTCTAATTCCCAGTTGAATGTATATATAACTTGTACTAATTTTATTTATTAAAGTTCAATTGTAAAATTCACTCCTGTTTTCTACAGCATTTTTTTTAAAACAATATAGGTCTGTCATTTATAGTCCCAACTGTTATTTTTAGTTTCTTCGTGTATCTTCATGGAACACTTTTCCCATAATAACAACATGTCATCAAGTCTTGAAAGTTTGGATTTGTTTTCCTCCATAATGCTTCAATTACACATCTAAACCAAAGAGTTATGATGTTTTTATCTCTATTTTAAGAAATACAACCCATATCAAGCCTTGGNCATAATTTTACCTTTATACTGTTTGAGAGTAAGAGAAGTAACACGTACCATGAATTCTAGCTAAATAATGAAATTAACAATTTGACACCAATAGTTCATTAATAACCATACAGCTTATGATATAGAATATGACTATATATGGGGATAAATGCATAACTGATCGTTTTACGGTAGTCGCAAACTGAGTACTACATGCTTACTCTACTTGAATATCTTACATGTCTAATGCAACTCTTGGTTTTTATGAGAGTTCTCACTGTAATTACCTCAGCGTTTAATGTGTCTTTATTTCCGTGTTTTTGTGGCTTTCTCATGTCTTTATCTTCAGTATACTACTTCCATTTTTTTTCAATTTTCAGATACCTCGAAGACAATATTTTGACTAGTCTTGATGAAAACGAATTCGACCCGTTCCCCAATTTGTTGCTTTTGTGAGTATTTATTTCCCTTAAAGACTGTCTTTACTCAACTTAATGCCAGATTTTGGTCATTCTCAGACGTTATCTATTTAATATTGATTTCGTATCTCTACACATAACTAAATACCGAAGTACTGTGAATTTTGATTCTGCATATGCGCATTTCGACAACTTCAGTGCAGATAAAATCTAAACATGTGAAAGACCATAATGTCACAGATGATTAAAAACTGATAGAGAACAAATTACCAAATATGATCTAAAGAGGAAACCAAAATCATCCAAGGACAGAGCTTTGCATGAGGGAGATACTCTTATGTTTCAACAAAATTTACAAAAATTTGATATTGTAAGGTTTCAAATAGAATCGGGTTTCGGGTCAGCATCGAAGTACTGACTACTGGGCTGGTGAATACCCTCGGGGGCTAACAGTCCATCAGCAGTGGCATCGACCCAGTGGTAACAAATAACTAAATATAGAAGTTACTGTGAATTTTGATTCTGCATATATACACATATACACAATGATTCAACAATTTCTTAAAACAACTTTATTATTTAATATTATATTATTATTAATATTATTTAATATTTTTTTTACTAATATTGATTCATGTCATTTAACAATAACATGTTCTCTATGCATAATCACTGCAAAATAATTTTTTTAAAATTAAAGAAATCAAGACTCAAATTGCAAATTAAAGATAACAGGAAATGTCAACAGTTGCCGAACTTCACGATCACATGCCACAATTCAGCTGGAAACCACACAAGACCAACATCAATAAAAACAAAAGACAAACGTTTATAACGATAGGAACTAACCTAATCTTAACTCAAAGAACTCGGAGCCTTTTGAATAAAAATAGGGTCAAGGTTTGACATGAGCCCTTTTAAGACTGTAACAATGCGCTAAATCTTTTTCACTTAGTGTTACATTGACATATAATACCTAAGCGTCGTTATAATAGCACAATATTGAATTGAACAATCACAATATTGAATTGAAACAATTGGGGTAATCTTTAATTTGATTGCTTAAAATACTTCAACGTAGGACATACATGAACGTCCTGGGATGTACCATGTGTCATCCACTGACTGGCCTCTTCATTTGACTCAAAATTAACTGATATATAGATATAAATGTTCAAAGGACTAAATCACTACAAATACACGACAAGGCTAAGTAATTAGGATACCTCTTCTGCTGCTGCCAACACCAGACCCTCAGCAATGAGCAAATACTTATACCTGATAATAGATTCAAGACGGCTCCGAGCACCGAGTTGAGCAGAATTCATTTGCTGCTGATAAGGAATTAATTTCGGAAATGGTCATACCGCTCTTTAAGATTATTGTAGTTGGAATTAACATATGTGTTATGGTCTCATATTCATTTACTCCATATCCTTTCATAAAATAAGATATATAGACTAAAGAGAATACAAAAAATATTGATTAAAATGTAACTCCTTGGTCGCAATTGAAATTGGAAAATGATTATAATGACAATATAAATTAGGATTCTGTTTGGGAAATATACAGAAATATAATAAAGAAAATAAAATTACTGAATTTCATTACAGGTCAATACATATAGAATAATGGAAGTTTTGTTTTTGATACAAGAAATATTGGCCAACAATAATTGACAAGCCCCTTGTGGGCGAGTCCATTATTAGAGCCAATATTTCTTGTATCAAAAATAAAACTTCTATTATTCTTTTTATCGGTAATCAACTAAATCATATAATAGAACAAATTTTGAAAATGAATGTTAATTTTCAACAAATCGTGAAGTTGACTAGTTTTGATAAGTAAAAGAATTGTACGATCCGGTAAGAGTCTCTAGAGATGTATATTTCTTTACTTCATAGATTCTGATTTACAAAGTAGGCGTTGCCTAAGATAATTTTTGCTAATATTTTTTCGTATTCGGGCAGTAGCAAATACCCAAAAATATTTGCTTTGTGAGATCAAAGGAAACTCATACAAATTACCGATAAATAACTTTATTTAAACAGAATATAAGTGTCAAATTGTGAAGGTAAATGTCAATATTGTAAACAACAATTTTAAACACAAGTTCATCTTTTCAATAATTGTAAAATGTTATTTCACTAAGATTTATGTATCAAAGAAATATTTTCACAAGCAGATATAATCGAAAATTTTGCACTTCAAGATAAAAGAATATAAATCTTGGTTTCTATGAAGGTTCAGAAAAGGGCTTGTTGTTGTCAATTGTTATTAATATCATTGCAAAATGCTTTTTAGAAATTGATATGTAAAATAAAATTCGAAAATATTAATGTATCTTTTTTAGATATAAAGTGATATATTTTGATAGAATTTAAGGCTAACTTTAATGTTAAACTGCGTGTATAGAATAAATCAAAATACAACATAGATAATTATATATAACATATAATTACACATGTATATCTAGGATGCATTTGTTTTTATTAGTTCATAAGTAATTAGGGTAGTTATTTTTTGTGATTTTTGAAAACACCAAAATACCCAGTAACTGTTAATTTAGTTTCTGCATTTACGCATTTTAAAGTATATTAAAGATTTATGTAGAAGTAATTATTTTAGTAATGGTTATAATTGTTATTATTTGTGTACATATATATCATAGAGTGTAGTTATTATATCGGACCCTGTCAGTGGCAAAATGTGCACTTGACAGAAATTCAACAAGCAAATTTCGAAATAAAGTAATTAAGAAAAACAATAAAACCTATGAGATACGCAAACCAAGAAGAGGACTGAGCATAGCCGAACATGATGCCGGTACTAGTAATATCTACTGGTAGGGTTAGATCAATAATTGAATATCCTAACCGCTTCTTTCTCTATACCGTTATATATATTTTACAGAAACATAAGCGGAAACATTTTATCTAGTCTACCTATGGGGATTTTTGATAGTCTCCATAAACTACAAACTCTGCAAGTATATAGGTTTATTGATTTTAACATAAATGTTGAAGACGATGTCATTTTTTTNGAAGATTTTTTCTATTTCATGTAGAGATTTGACTGGTTTTCACAGATTGAGAGAATGCATATACTGATGTAAAGGGTTCTCAAAGTATATGTGTTTCGAGTAGTTTCGACTCTTAAATTTCCAGTGTAATGCTGGGGTTAAGACAAGTATCATTGTATTTGTAAGACATATTCACATTTTTTTTTACTCAAAACATTAACAGAATTCTTGTTGGCCAAAGTTTAGATTACTGTACATAATTTTGTAAAATTAGAATAGATATTAATTTTGCTTGTTGCGTAATTTGTAGAACCTTAAAGATACCAATTCAAGTGAAAACTATTTGACTACATGTAATACCGACAACTAACACTTATCAATACGCTTATAAATTTATTTATGATTTTCTTAGAATGTACAGTTGGTCATAATAGCTTCACAGCTGCAACGGATATGTTGTGATTGTCAGAAAATTCGTTGAAGTTAATGAAGGTTTGTTGAAGTTGTATTTAACTCCAATTTTGTTTAGTTTGGTACGTTGGGCTTTTTCGAATCACAAATGACAATTTTGAAATGTAAAAAATGCCCAATATGCACAATACGATGTGCTTAATTCCTTTTCGTGCTACAGCGACGGAAACGTTCAACATTCCCTACTACACGCACACGATTCTCACGATGAACGCACACGATTCACACGTTTAGCGCACACGATTCGCACGATGAATGAGACAGAAAGTTCTCAACCGTGTATCGTGTACCGTGTATCGTGTACCGTGTAACGTGCACCGTGTCGCTTAAATTATCTTATATATTTTCATGAAACGAACTCCAAATGAAAAATATGAGCGCACAATAAGTAAGCCGAGAGTCTTAAATTTTCACAGTTAAGAATAAAATGGTTATTCACAATGTGATGCATATAGATAAAACAACTGTTAAATTTAACAAGAGAAAAAAGTCGGTTTTCATATGAAACAGCATTTATGACATCGGTGTTACAAACTTTCTCTGGGGAACTGTCTCCACTTTTGCCGTAACAATATCAGAATAGGGTCGTCAAAAACTTAAAATTGTGTAATTTTGTCAGTAAAAAAGAAAAGAAATAAATAAATAAAAAAAACGATGTTAATAAAAAAAATAATTAAAATTAAATAAAAAAGTTCTGATATATAGTATAAAAGATGCTGCAAAATCAGCCAAAACTACCTAAGAGGAGAAACATTACTTTTAAATTACACTTAGATAATAATAATAGTTTTACCATAAATATGAAAGAAAGGGCACATTTTTCTATCTTATTTTATATCGGTGTCGGCAATACTAAAACTTCATATAATTTAACCATAAATATAAAACAAATGGTACTTTTCCTCAATTTTATATTTTATATTATACCGTTGTCTGCAATACTAAAACTTTGTATAATTTGACCATAATATATAATAAAAGGCTCTTTTTTTCTAGTTTATATTATACCGATTCCCACAATACTAACATCATATGATGTAAGCATAAATATAAAAGAAAGGGCACTTTTTCTCTTTCATATATCTTACAGCTGTCCGCAATACTAAAACCTCATATAATTTAACCATAAATACAAAAGAAAGGGCACTTTTTTCTATTTCATATTATACCACTGTCTGCAATAGTAAAACTTCCTTTAATTTAACCATAAATATAAAATAAGTGTTACTTTCTCTCTATTTTATATTATATCGGTGTCCGCAATGCTAAAGTTTTATTTAATTTAACCATAATTATAAAAGAAAGGGCACTTTTTTCTATTTTATATTATTCAGGTGTCCTCAATAGTAAAACTTCATAGGATTTAACCATAAATATAAAAGAAAGGTAATTTTTTCTCTATTTTACATTGTATTGGCGTCCGCAATACTAAAACTTCATATGAATAAATATAAAAGAAAGGTCACTCTTTCTCTTTCTTATATTATACCGGTGTCCGCTATGCAAAAACTTCATATAATTTAACCATAAATATGAAAGAAAAGGCAGTTTTTCTCTATGTTATATTATACCAGTGCTCGCAATACTAAAACTTCATATAATTTAATCATAACTATCAAAAAGTGTACTTTTTTCTCTTCTTTATATTATACTGGTGTCTGCAATACTAAAACTTAATAGAAATTAACCATAAATAAAAAAAGAAATGGCACTTTTTCTCTGTTCTGTTATACCGGTGTCCGCAATACTAAAACCTCATATAATTTTAAAAAAAGATATAAAACAAACGGTACCTTTTCTCGATTTTATATTATACCGGTATCCGTAATACTTAAACTTCATATAATTTTACCATAAATATAAACGAAAGGGCGTTTTTTTTCTCTATTACATATGGTACCAATGTCCGAAATACTAAAATTTCATATAATTTAACAAAAAATATAAATGAAAGATAACTTTTTTATCTTTTTTATATTATACTAGTATCGGCATTACTAAACCTTCACATAATGTAATCATAAAAATAAAAGCAAGGGCACTTTTTTCTCTTTTTTTATATTATACCGGTGTCAGCAATACTAAAACTTCAAAAAATTTAACCATACATTTAAAAAAAGCTCTTTTTCTCTGTTTTATATCAAACTGGTGTCCGCAATAGTAAAACTTCATATACTTGTACCATGAATAAAAAAAAAACAAAGGGCACTTTTTCTCTATTTTATATTTTACCAGTGTCCACAATACTTAAACTTCATATAACCATTAAATTGAACAGCCTGCATTGTGAAAATTGATAGTATATAGTTGATTAAATAAAGGTTTGCGTTTTTGTGTCAAAAAATCGCTAGTGATACTAAATGTGATAATATTTTTATTTTCTTCTTGTAAAATCGGCGGTTGGGAAAAGTTATATTTAGAGTTAAAAAATAGAAATAAATAACCGCGTAGTGCAGAAAATTGGCAAACATATCTGTAAAATGCGGAATTAAATGAACGAGTAAACGCACGTTACACGGTACACGCAATGAACGATACACGATGAGCGCACACGATGTACACGATGAACGCACTCGATTCACACAATGGGCGCTATTTTGGGAATGTTGAACGTTTCCATCGCTGTAAATAGAGGCTAAACCTCTCCATCGATACGAAAACAAAGATACACTATGCCCTTAATTTTTTTATCCAATTTACCTTCCACTAACCTGTTTAATTTTCAGACGTATAGATAGAAACATTTTATCCAGTCTACCTATGGGTATATTTGATAGCCTTTCTAAATTGAGAAACCTGTAGGTATCACTGTCCTTAATATATATGAAAAAATCACTTATGTGATTAATACAATGTCCATTGCACAATCTTTAATAAAAACGTCTCACGTAATATTGTTTTAGAATTAAAGACGTTTATCCAGTTTTAAGTTGATACTTTTACTCTTTCTGTGCATGTTTGATACTTTTATGAAACCTGAAAGTTAGTCCCCAAGTGTATTCACCAACCAAGCAGTCAGTACTTCGTGGATGACTCAAAAACTTTAAGAAACTTGTAATATCTAAATTTTACAAATTTTTTGTTGAAATCTAAGGAGTATCTCCCTCATGCATAGCTCTGTTCTTTTCTGAATTTTGGATTCTATTTAGATCCTTTTGCTTATTTATTCTCTGTCAGCTTTTACACGCTTTTCTGTTAATGGACTTCCAAATATATTGACTGATCTGCACTGATGAGACATAAGTTGTCGAAAAAGATTTACAGTTACTTCAGTATTTTGTTATTTATGGATAAAATCCGACTCCAATTGATATTTTTACTTCCTCTCCGTAGGAGAAATGGCATTTTTTCCGTGAATGGTATTTTGCATTGAAAGATGACCCATGGAAGAATGATGTACGCTTCCTCATCTTTTGAGTGTAAATGGACAATCAGAAGTGTTTATGCAACAATTGTTACCATGACTAAATGGTATAGAATACCTGACGTCACAATGGAAAACTGCAGTAACTCTGCTACGATAATATAGGTTTCCGCATGATTTTATCCACACTTTACATAAGAAAATTCTTACATTCAATACAAATTAACGATTGTTATAACCTTCAATCGTAAAAGATGTTATACGTCATATCCGTTATTTTGCTGTGGCAAAACTTCATTCCTAACACTCGTGAAAGATAATCTGATTTACAATATAATTTAATTAGATAACCTATTAATACACTTTTTTTGAATGTTGTGTTTTTATTTCTGTGCTTTGTAGCTGTCTAATGTTTTTTGTCATGTCTTTGCCTTGAAATTCGATTTTTGTAAATACCACTCCTTTGTTCCTTCGGTTTCTACTGCCGTTGTTTTAAACCTTGTGTTTTTGTTTTCCAAAAGGCACTTTCGGCAAGGATAGATCCTCTCTGTTAATGTTTGTAGGAATGATTTGATAATTTGTATGAAACTTTGGTATAGGTACTTGTACCGTATGTTCCATTATCAATTCTACCATTTATCTTCTTCCTGCTTGCTTGAATTTTTTTATAATTCTATAAGGGTTTTTTCGTCTGAAGCTTGATATGGGTGAGTTGTACCGTGTTTCTCCATTTTATGTCCGGTACTTATCTACAACCAGTTTGCTGCTAATTTTGATTTAACCATATATTGCAATTGTTGTCAAATTATTAAGGTTCGAGAATGTAGAAATTATTTGATATTAGGCATAAAGCAGATCGTGGCATGCAAGTATAATTTTCAGCCATTGTAGGTGTTTCCTGTTGTCCCCTTTATTTCATTTTCCATTTCTATAGATTTCAATCAGGTTAATTCATGAATTTCTTGTGACTTTGATTGACATCTATCAAACATTTTTAGCTATTATGCACCTACTTTTCATGATATATTAAACATTTTTATTTACTGGAACTAATGTCGATACTTTAATTTTTGTATTTGGGTATCATTTCTTTCGGTGGATAGTAACATATCGGGCACTATGTTTGACTGTGCCAGCAGCATTAAAGTAAACCACAACATATACAGGTAATTTTTTTTTCGTTTAGTTTTTATTGTATTTAATAATATAACTTAATCACTATCCCAAGACCTACTTAGTCAGAAATTTGTTCAACCTATCCTAATTAAATCCCTCAAGAAATTCTATGGCAGTCACGATAACATCATTTAAAAATATGACATGTCAGTGTCCCAAATTAAAGCGGGCATTTTCAGCTACATTCACGTCTTCCCGTATTGGACACCAGATTTTGACATTTTCCTAGATTGCCTCACTTACCGTTTGACGGGTACTGTTAACAGAGCAGGACATGCTTACCCTTCCGGAACACCTGATGTCACTCTCAGTTTTACAATAGTTCACACTGTGAGTGCCTTGGTTTTGAATGTTATTTTTTTTTCTTTGCTTTGTAGCTGTGTAACGTCATTGTTTCCTGTGTTCTCGTTTTGGTCATGTCTTTCGACTTCGATGTTTTTATCCCCGCACTTTCGAAGAAAGATCAGGGATAATGTTATAACCTCCGTCTGTCCGTTCGTCCGTCCGTCCGTCCGTCACACTTTTCTTGTGACTCAAACTCCTCCTACATTTTTGGATTTAGGGATTTAATTTTGTTGTAGAATTGTTGCATATAGTCTGCAGATGCGCAATAAGCTTTCGGATTTTCGATATTGGTCTTGGTGCAAACAAGAGGCCCAATGATGTCAATTTTTACACATGTGGCATGTGACACAAACTCCTCCTACATTTATGGATATAGGGATTTAATTTTGTTATAGAATTGTTGCATATAGTCTGTAGATACGCAATAAGCTTTCGGATTTTTGATATTGGTCTTGGTGCACACAAGAGGCCCCATGACGTCAATTTTAACAAAGACCCAAAGATGTGGATTAGACACATGTGGCATGTGACGCAAACTCCTCCAACATTTTTGGATTTAGGGATCAAATCTTTATGCAGAATTGTTTCATATAATCTATAGATTTGCAATAAGCTTTTGGAATTTTGGTTCCGGTTACAACTTTGGTAAATTTCCTGAAAATGTCAAAGACACATATTTGTTCTTAAATTTTGGCATATTATCTTATATTCTGACAAGTGTTTGGTAAAAAATAAAATTCTGAAAACTTAGGATTCTGAAAGGCGGTTCCAATTTTGGTAAATTTTCTGAAAGTCTCAAAGACCACTTATTTTTTTGGAATTATACCTAGCAACCATATTTAAAATGTTTGTGTAGTGTAGGACGAACATTTTCATAAATTGGATTTCAAAAATATTTGATTCCAATTTGGGTAAATTTCCTGAAAGTCTCAAAGACCACTTATTTTTTTGGAATTCAACCTAGCAACCATACTTAAAACGTTTGTATAGTTTAGGACGAACATTTTCATAAATTGGAGTTCAAAAATATTTGATTCCAATTTTTGTTTATTTCCTGAAAGTCTCAAAGACCACTTATTTTTTGGAATTCTACCTAGCAACCATACTTAAAATGTCTGTGTAGTTTAGGACGAACATTTTCATAAATTGGATTTCAAAAATATTTGATTCCAATTTTGGTAAATTTCCTGAAAATGTCAAAGACACATATTTGTTCTTAAATTTTGGCATATTATCTTATATTCTGACAAGTGTTTGGTAAAAAATAAAATTCTGAAAACTTAGGATTTTGAAAGGCGGTTCCAATTTTGGTAAATTTTCTGAAAGTCTCAAAGACCACTTATTTTTTTGGAATTATACCTAGCAACCATACTTAAAATGTTTGTGTAGTGTAGGACGAACATTTTCATAAATTGGATTTCAAAAATATTTGATTCCAATTTTTGGTAAATTTCCTGAAAGTCTCAAAGACCTCTTATGTTTTGGAATTCTACCTAGCAACCATACTTAAAATGTTTGTGTAGTTTAGGACGAACATTTTCATAAATTGGATTTCAAAAATATTTGATTCCAATTTTGGTAAATTTCCTGAAAGTCTCAAAGACCACTTATTTTTTGGAATTCTACCTAGCAACCATACTTAAAATGTCTGTGAAGTTGAGGACGAACATTTTCATAAATTGGATTTCAAAAATATTTGATTCCAATTTTGGTAAATATTCCTGAAAGTCTTAAAGACCACTCATTTTTTTAGAATTCTACCTAGCAACCATACTTAAGATGTTTGTGTAGTTTAGGACGAACATTTTCATAAATTGGATTTCAAAAATATTTGATTCCAATTTTGGTAAATTTCCTGAAAGTCTCAAAGACCACTTATTTTTTTGAATTCTACTTAGCGACCATATATCCTAGAATTCTTTTAGTAACAATAATGACTATCAATAGATAAATTTAAAAATAATAAAAAAAAATATGTCCAGGGTGCATAAGAATTGGTTTCTGTGTCAAACATGGAGTGCGGGGATAGCTATCGTTTCCGACAACATCTAGTTTTAAATGCCACTCCCTTGTTCCTTCGGTATACACTGTCTGTTTTTTTTTAATCAATTCCAAATAGAAAGCTCAAAATGCTTTGAGCTCCTTTTTTATTTTAAATGAATGGTACAAAGTATTTGCGGCACTTTGATAAATTGATGTCGCTGAAAATTGTGTAGCTCGAGAAACAGAGTTTTAACTTTTTATCATATATCTGACAATCTTAACGACAGTTTAAGACAGATAACTCAATACCGAGGTTACTGTGAATTATGAATTTTGCTGTCAGTAAATTGTTTTTATAAAGAAAACTGCGTAAACAATGGTTACAATCTCTCATTTCGAGCTTTTTTTTCTGTGGTCCGTTTCGGTTCATAAAATTCACCAAAGAATATCCGATGCTAATATTGTGAGAAAAATATGCAACCTAGGAGCATGACAACTAAAAATGGTTATGTTATCATTTGATCCCAAGAGAAAGAAAAAAATATGCGAACTATTTCTTGAAAACTCAGACATAACTGTGAAACAGTATGGTGGTACTAGTGCATCCAGTTCCTTGATATTTTTTGTTTTGCCTCAGCTATCTAATTCATAGTGCACAGTAATGCATCATTATAGTGAAAACAAAGAAACCTGTGACAAAAAGGGCAGTTTATTGTATAAAAAGGTAACGAAATCTAATATAAGTTATCCCATTACGAAAAAACAGGTTTTAGCATTTTAAGACATTTGGGATAAAATTATGACTTTTTATGTATATTTTACAATTGTTTAATCCGTCTTTAGTCTTTGAGTGTATATGCACAATTTACCCTTGATTGATGTCTGCTAAAATGTGGGAAATTTTTAAGATTTGCAAAATATATATAATATCTCTTCATGTATGTATTTTTACACCAGTTGATTTTAGCTCCAAAATATACTTTCGTCTCCTGGCTCAAAATCATGTTTTTATTAAGTTTCATAGTCTTGTCAAACAGAAACCTTAGGAAGAATATGATAATAAGTCTAAGCGAGGGAGTATTTGATCAGCTGTCTGGACTTGCAAGACTGTAAGTTTATTTTTCATTGATAAGTTTTTGGAAGAATTCAGTTTACATGGTGCAAACTATTCGCTTCTTCATGATCGAATCTTCGAATGATCATGGAGACTCTTCCAGTAGTCAAAAAAAAAATCATAGTTCCAAACGAGGTCTTTTTTATATTAAAAGAACGGGACTGGTAGGTCTCGTTCGAAAGGTTTTCAGTTGTCTTCAATTTAATTAAAACATGTCCATTTTTGACTGGAATATGTGATATTACGCATTAGAAAAATGGAATAACGCTTGCTGTGCCTCCTTTTAATAGTAAGACAAAGACACAAATACAGTGTTATTATCAAATCACCTTTCAACTGCGGACTTTAAGTTTCACCATTTGAATGTTACAAAAACATGTAAAAATCAATTGAAAACTTTAATGTCATTTTTGATGAGTTACATCTCATAAGTGCAACTTGAATCTAAATAACAAAATACCGAAGTTACACTTAATTTATTTTCTGCATATGCGCATTTCGACAATTTATGTCTCATCAGTTCAGATCAAACCAAAACAATTGGAAGTCCATTAACTAAAAAAAAGTGTAAAAGCTGATAGAGAACGAATAACCAAAAGGACCTAAATAGAATAGCCAATATTCAGCTAAGGAAAGAGCTATGGAAGAGTGAGATACTCCTTACTTTTCAACAAAATTTTGTAACATTCGGTTTTCGGGTAAGCATCGAAGTACTGACTGGATTGGTGAATACCCTCGGGGCTACCAGTACACCAGCAGAGGCATCGACCAAGTGGTTAAAAATAACTAAATACCAAAGTTACTGTTAATTTAGTTTCTGCTTTTTGCATTTCAATAACGTATGTCTTTTCAGTGCAGATAAAATGTAAACATTTGGAAAATATTTAACACAAAGATGTTAAAAATATGTTAGAGCACAACTAGCCAATACGATCGAAATGGAAAGCCAAAATTAGCTAAGGACAAAGCCTTAATTTGGTGTATTTGCTCTTCTGCTTATGTATTAAAATACATTTTGATGTTTTTTAACTGAAAGCTGACCCGTTAACAACAATTCAACCTTAGATGTTTTTTTTTCCTATGTACCTTCTTGCATGGGCAAATTAAAGCATCAAAAACTACAGGATATATTATAAATGAGTAAAGTCTATCCATTTTCGCAGGATTTTCCAGATCTGCTGCAGATCTTCGAAATACAGAGTAATAAATAATGAAAGGATATTGAGTAAATGCCAGTCAAGTCCCCACAAATGCGATGGAACAACACTTTCATTGTTATTGTTCATCAGTCTTTGTCTAGCTTCAAAAAAAAAAAAAACAACGGCAGTAGAATACCGAAGGAACAAAGCACAAGATTACACAAATCAAAGTCCAGAGACAAGGCAAAAGCAAGAGCACCAAAAGACGGAAGACCAAAGTCACCACATGCCCACAAAACACACGAACATTACATATAAAACACAAAAAACTAAAGCACTAACAGTGTGTACTCTCATTAAACAAGAGTGACATCAGGTGCTCCGGAAGGGTAAGCATGACCTGCTCTGTGCACAGCACCCGTCACACTGTCAGTAGGTCAATCCAGGGTAAAGTCAAAACCGGAAATGTCAAATCCGGGAAGACGCGAATGTAGCTGAAAATGTCAGTTTTTATTTGTGACACTGACATTTCATATCTATCTATGATGTCGTGGTGACGGCCATAGAATTTCTGAAGGGACGAAAGTAACAAAGGCTGAACATATCCCTGACTCAGCAGTTTTTGTGACAGTGCTTTTGCTCTTTCCACAAAGTCACTGTATGTACTGCACGCTCTACAGATAACTGACGTAAAAATTGACTGATAATTATGACACTTTATATCTCTTTCAACGAAGCTGCCCTCCTCTTTTGAAATATGTATTCCTTGTACGTTAATAGACATAAATATTTTTTTAACAGTGTCATCTTTTTCATTTTGTATACGAAGTAATTAAATATCATATTTTTATTGAAGATACCCTAGCGGAAACATGTTGAAAAGTCTATATATTGAAGTATTTGACACTTTATCACATCTTCAAAGACTGTAAGTTAACGTATGGTTTAATGGTAAGTCTATATCATATGGTGAAAAAATATGCTTCTTCGAGATGGAAAAATCTGATGCATCATGGGTATTATAGCTCAAGACAAACATTATCGTAGTGACAAGTGAGGTATTTCTAATAATGACCTATTCAACGAAAGAAACGTTTTTTTTTGTGGAGATTGTTTTATCCAATTTATAATAAATTTTAGACATACTCAATTCTAATTATACTTTTGAAAAGAACACAACCGGTCAAAATGAAGAGAACTTCCGGTTGAAGGAATCGAGACATAAATTATTGAGTATGTGCAGAAAGTCGAAAGGATATGTTTGTCAAACAAGAACAAATTACATATTGAATGATAACAAACAATTTTCCATTTTAAAATAATCGGTTCTTCAAGGAAATTTCGGAAACGAGATCACACTTACTGAATTTTTCCACAAGGGACTGATTTCTAAAGAGGAACTTGTTTAACCATCGTATGATAAAAATTCGTTGAAGCCTTGATAAGAAGGTTGTCATGAAGATAACTTTGTCGTATGAGAACGTCTTTATAATGTGTGCTAGCTCATACGTAAGAATTCAATTATGAAACATACAATCCGTAAGGAAGAGAAGCTTGAACACTACTGTCCATGTCAGGGAAATCAAAATGGTAGTATTGAGATGACCATTTTCGTCAAATTCGAGTCTATAAAGATATAGATCTAGTAGTTTATCTCTAGTTCTGGAGGATATATCAATAAGATCCATATAGCTAAAGGTGCTTTATTTTAGAAAGAACATTATCAATGTTTCCATAAAGGAGACGGAAGAATCTAGCATTATTTATTTTATGAGCATTTAGAAGTCCCTCTTGAAATTCAGCGTGGAATGAAAAAGAAACAAGTCTGCGAGTAAATGAGCATAATTAGTGCCCATTGGTATACCAACTTGCAGTTGATAAATGACACCTCCAAATGAGACAAATATATTAACAATAACCAAAACAAGCATACTGCCCACCTATTTTTCATAATAGCTCACTGTTCCATTAAAATAAACAATGGAGATTTATAATTACTGTGTAACTTTTTATAACTTGCTATAGAAATGCAATATTTGCTTTTGGAATCGTCAAAGGCTTTTTGAATTATAATTTTGATTTGTGTTTATAGTTTATCATCAGGAAGCTTGGTACATTTTGGTATACAGTATGGACAAATCAAATATTTTGAGAATTTTTAAGTATCCACATCTAATTTATGTCACTACGTGCATGAATAGTTTAACAGTAGCTTGAAGCCTGTATTTGACTACAGACAAAATGTGTGTTATTTCAATACACTAAGTAGTTCAGCAAGATGAAAACCAAGCGATGTATCTTTCCTTGTATGGATTGTTGTGTACTTTTGGTACCCATTATAGGCATTGCAGGTCTAAAATTGATATGTTTAGTATGTATAGTTTATGAGGACATAAATGATAATTGATTGGAAAGGATTTCATCTTTGTCAAATGAAATATGACAAATAACACATCTGCGTAGTTTGTTAACACGACTCTGAATTCAAGATCGAATTGAACTTACCCAATATGACAAGGACTCAAGTTCTGGTTTTTGACCTGTCTCTCTTTCTTAGGCCACGTTCTGGAGTAATCTTCAACAGCGTCAATAACAATCTTGAAATTGCAATTGCAATTTTATACGCTATAATTCTCGAACTTTCGAATAAGTGGAGACCTGATTTGCAGTTTAATCGCAGGCATGACCTTCTCTCGAGCGATTCCTAAATACTGTCGCTTTGAATAGTCGTTTGAAAGCAGTGTTTTAAGTCATTGACGGAGAGATATTAAACGGTATATATTTATTTTATTCAGCGAATCAGCTTTTTTCCGTAAAAATGACTATTCCATGTATTTTATAGGATATATCAAGTAACTACAAAGTGACTTTTGTTTATTCGTTTTGTATTTGTTATATTGTCTCCAATATTGTTGGATGTGAACTGCCGTGATTTTGGATTTATGATTTTAGAATCCCCCTTTCCTCGTTCTTGCCTCGGTATTCGTTTGCCGTTGTTAAATTAATTCACTTTCTGAAGAATTGTTTTATCTTTTAAATT
>MJUU01069114.1:8092-25881 GCA_002080025.1 Modiolus philippinarum
TTTGGTTATAGTTAAAATCTACAAGCAACTAGCCAGATGGGCTAATTAAACTTTTACCTTTTGAACATCNAAATTTTGGGCAGGGGTTCCCCTTATAATCCAGGTTATACATATTGCTGAAATTAGTTTTAAAATATTCCAAGTCCCCCTTTCAAAATAAAGATTTGGCAGGGGTTCCCCTTTATACAAATATCTAAAATTGCAAGGAAAAATATGTAGCAGAATACTGTTTTTCTAAGATTCAATCTTCTGGTTCAGTTTCCATGGCAACTGAAAGCTCCATTATCCATTAAAACACATTTCAGACCACCATTCAAAAAAAATTTGGGCAGGGGTTCCCCTTATAATCCAGGTAATATGTATTGCTGAAATCAAAACATTTCGAGTCCCTCTTTCATAAAAAAAATTTGGCAAGGGTTCCCCTTAAAATCTAATTTATATTGTTACGGAAAATATGTAGCAGAACACTTTTTTTCCAAAGATTCAGTGTTCTAGTTTGGTTTCCATTGCAACTGAAAGCTCCACTATCCATTACAACCAATTTCAGACCACCATTCAAAAAAAAAATTGAGCAGGGGTTCCCCTTATACTTCAGGTAATATGTATTGCTGAAATCAATAATTTACAAAAAATCAGAATACACAAATGTAGTTTTTTTTTCATCTAAGATTTTATTTTTACTGGACATTGCAAAAAAAAACTTTTAGTAATATTGAGTACTTCTTCATATTAAATTAATTACCTCCCTTAGTTTTATTACCTCCCTTTTTTTAATTCTGACTTTTCATTCAACCTAATTTTTAAGTTATTGACACCCAAAAAAGGTGTGTTGGTGAACATAATTAGAATTATGAAATGAATTTAAATGATCTAGCAGTATAAAAACTACTTTTGTATGAACAATAAAAATTTTCTTAGCAATTTTTGTTGTCAAATAATACCGAACATGTGATTTTAGGATTTATTGAACTGTTTAATTTTTGTTTCATTTTTAGAAGTTGTGACCTTGACCTTTGTTGCACAGACCTCAACTCCTCTAATCATAACTAATGTCTATGCCAAGTTTCATTTGGATGTGTAATGTGGTTCTGGACATATTGTGTGGAAACGAATAAGTCAATTTTTTGTTCTATTTTTAGAATTTGTGACCTTGACCTTTGTCACACAAACCCCAAAATCAATAGGGATCTTCCTATAATCATACTCATGTCTGTGCAAAGTTTCATTTACATATGACATGTGGTTCTCAAGATATCGTGCGGAAACCAAAAGTTGACGCCCGGACGCCCGGACGCCCAGACGCCCGGACGCCCAGACACCATTCATCAAATTATAAGCCGAGTTCGACTTCGTCGCAACTCGGCTAAAAATGAAATAAAACATGACTTTAAAGCATCTACAGTTTGATTATTTAGAAATTGTCCTTAATTTTTAGGGGAGTGCTTAAATCAAGAAGATTGAAACAAAATATTTTAGACCAAATATGTTGCTAATACATATTTAAACATTACTGCATAGGCAATTAAAAGATAAATATTCAGGTTTTGTTATTCTTTACGATCCGATTAAAAAACATGGCCACCAGTACGGAACTTAGATTTAACATTGGACCCTATGGGAAAAATAACATTTTCATCTTCTACTCTGAAATCACTGAAGCAAATTCCAATTCCTTTCAAATTAAAAACATGGCCGCTATGGCGAAACTTAGGTTTAACATTGGACCCTATGTGAAAAATTACATTTTCATCTTCTCCTCTCAAATCACAAAAGCAAATTCAACCAGACTTGTCCTTGACAAAGATTGCTCATTTTGTTCCGATTCGATAAAAAACATGGCAGCCGAACATAGTTTAACATTGAACCCTATGGGAAAATCACATTTTCATCTTCTCCTCTGAAACAACTGAAGCAAATTCAACCATTTTTTACAGAAGTGATGTACTGACGATCCTTAACAAAGATTGCTCAGTTCGTTCCCATCTGATAAAAAACACGGCCACCAGCGCAGAACTTAGGTTTAACATTTGTCTTCTCATCTGAAATCACTGAAGCAAATTCAACCAAAAAGCAAGTTGAACTAAATGTATAGAAGGTCCTTTGCAAAAATTACTAATTTCAGTAGGTGCCAACGAATGACATAGCTCAACATTAGACCCATTATAAAACATAACTTCTGGTCATGCATGGCATTGTAGCATTTTGTCAGGTGAGCGGTACAGGCTCAGTCTCTGAGCCTCTAGTTGTCATTTGTTTGAAGTCAAATTACAGGAAGTTTGATTATTACGGGCATCGATAATATATAAAATATAGGAAAAGTCCCTTTTTTATGTGTTTTTGGTCAAATTACAATAAGTGTTCTAATTGTTGACATGAATATTATACGGAATACAGAAAAAGTCCCTTTATCTTATGTTTTAATGAAATAACAATGTTTCAATATTGCGGGAATGATACTGAAACGAATATAGAGAACATCTCTTTTTCAAACGTTTTTCATTACGGACATCGATATTATATAGAATAGAAAATAAAAACGTTTTTGGAAAAACGTTATTAGTCAAATTACAAGAAAATTTATTTTTACGAGTATAAATATTATAGCGAATGTAGTAAATGTCACATTTGTCATATGATTTCGACAAATTACAGGAAGCTTCATTATTGCAAGCGTTCATAAACTAGAGGCTAACATGTGAGAAGGTATCGCTCAACTGTTGGCTATTTATCAAATAAGATTTTCCCACAGGCTGGAATGAATAATCTGAGGTGACAGTCCATTGTTTGTAAAATCCGTAGGAAAAATGAAAGGATTTCAAACTTTGTTTCCCGCTGGCAGGCATTTTGGATTTGTGGTCGCTACAAAAATATAAAATTGTCATGCATAGTTAATATCAACTTAATTTATGAAAGGGATTTAAAGAATTAAGCAATTCACAATATTCTCCCGAAGGGTACAATGTTAAACTAAGATCTTTAGTGACGTTCATCTTCGATTGAAGATTGGTATTAAAATAATGCAGTTGTTTGATTACCATCATACCAGCATTCCTAGTTAATATCACCTTGATGTATGGAACGGTTTTCAAGAATTAACAACTAACAACATTCTTATAGGGTCCAATTTAAAACTATGTGCCCCGGAAGCAGCCACCTTGGAATGCGAACCTGTCACACATATGTAGAAATTGTGTAATTCTTAATGAGATTTACACTTTTGCTTTTCAAACCTTACCTCTATCTAAAAGCGTTTTTGAAAAAAGACAAAATGTACACAATTACGACAATTTGACCAATTAAGGGCAACAACACCTATACTGGTATTTAGATTTTCTTCAATATTTTCAGATGGGCAGATCTTGACATGCTGAATATATTTGTATTTAAAGTTGACTGTATCTGTTTTAGATTTTCTAATAAAAAAAAATAAATAACAGTAAAATTTTGAAAATTTACGTAAAAAAGGGAAATATCTCCAAGACAAGTTTTCGGATTTTCTCCCAAATTGCACTGCAGGTAGATCATGCCATGCTGATCAATTATATCCTGATCAGATATTTGATATGTGTAACGGTTATGAGTTATTTGCAAAAAAAAAGCCAGCATGTTCTATGTTTAGGAACAACGGCCACGTTTCTTGATACTCGGACTAATCGAACGTAAGTTTTAAACTGCATAACCTGGTGATATCGATGATTCAGGCCATGTCTTGTTTGAATTGACCCAAAAGTTTCAGTGGAGAAGATTTTTGAAATTGTTGACGGACAAACGGATGGACAACTGACGACCGACGCAAAGTAATGGCAATAGCTCACATAACCTTTTAGGCCATGTGAGATAAAAAGTCCGTTTTGTCATATGTTTAAGTCCGATTACAGGAAGTTTTATTATTACGATTATAAGTGAAATGGAACCAAACATCCACGTTTTCCAAAACCCTTGCGTAAAAAAAGTCAACAATAAAAGTACAAACTATAGGTATCGTATCTTCAAATACCCCATAGATCACAAAAGAAGCAATTTTCTTCAAATTACCAGATAAATTTAGTGTTTGCATCGCTAACATAACATATCGATGGAAGACGTCCAATTTGTCATATGTTTTAGTCAAATTAAAATATTGAAGTTTCAATATTGAAAGCATCTATATTATATTGAAAAGTCTGTTTTTCTACTATAGGGAAACTTGGTAGAGGAAAATAGACGTTTTGAGACCAAAAACCCGGGTTTCTCTAAATGTGCCTCTGGTTTTTGCTACTGCCGGCTGGTCCTGTGTCCGCATTCCTTACGTTGTTCACATCTGTCGAATTTCTCTCTACTCCATTTCTTCTTGTGTTTTTACTTTGTGTAGTATGGCCTATGGTTGTCATTTTCGATCACTGTAGGTGCTATCTGATAATTTGTAGTTAAAAAAATTTAAGGAATATAGCAATAACATTTCTTACAGTTTGACACATAACTTTGAAGTCAAACGTAAATTAATTTTCTGAACTTCTTTGAAGATTTTTCAATCTTTATTTGTAAGTTCTTGAAATATAAGACTTTAACTATACGAATTATTAAAACTCGAGAAAAACAGAAAGGGAGATAATTCTTAATTATTGATTTTCAATGTTGTTTGTAGTTGTAAGTGGAAATCAAGCTTCATCTTGTCTTATTCTTGTACTTGAAATTTATGTAAAAAAATACTAGCATTAATGAAAGAAATAACAATAACCCTAATACATGTAAAAAACGGGGTTTCTTCAGCTTTAAATTGTTCGCTTCTAAAATGTGTCTGATCTTTTAAATCTGGAATAATTTTTCAGACACTGCAATATATTCATATGTTTAATTATTTGGGGCTAAAATGACAAGTTTGGCTATGGGGAAGAATAAAAATCACAGATTGATATCACACGCACCGCAAACTACTTATGGTAGTAGACCTAGGTTAAGGGACATAACTCTTAAAAATCGTTTGCATGTCTGTTTAAATCATCTTCATAAACATATTGTAAGCTTCTAAATAACACAGAAGATTTAGATTCTTTTTCACATAAATGCTTAAAAAGTGTCAATGTAACTGACTGTTTCAAACACCTTACTGATTTAAAGAGTTAACTCCCTTAACCTACGTCTTCTACCTTAATATACAAAGTGTTGTGGTAAGAACATTGTTTATGCGTTCTACCATTGATAGCAATAGTGGGGTGAGCCCAAATATATTTAAGGTGAATTTAAAAGAAAATGATAAATCTAGAGAATATTTATTGTTTCATTACTATTGTGTGCATACAACACAATACACATCTCTGTTGTTCTCATATGGTGGACACTTCAAACTCCCACATTCTGTTCTAATGGGGTAAAAGAGGGCACCATCTTTGTTCGAGGAAGAGCTGCCTTTCAATATCTCTGGGTGCATGTCAACACATGCGAAGTCTCTACTCGTGTGTGTATAATAATCAGACATTAGGTATCCATTATACTCAATCTTCCAATTCTTAAAGCAAGACTTTCGTCCTAAATTGAAAAAAAAGGATAAATTGATACAATATGATAAAAAAACAGTCTTAAATATGGTATATAACATTTTATGCATAAATAAATAAATAACATTTTAAACGTTAATATATATAAATAACATTTTATACGTTTATATATATTTTTGCCGTGTGAATTATTGTATTATACTGTCCCACACTAGGTCTACCCCTATATGCATTCAAATAAGAGAACGTATTTGTAAATATCTTTCTAACAGTACAAAACTGACAATTTTGGATTCTTGTATTAAAAATTTATGTATTTGCACTTTGAACTTGAGCCCTTGATTGAAACCATCAGACTTCATAATTTAAATGACCAAGATTTAACGACAAACAATTTTTTCTCACACTTTGTATTCAAACATTTCTCAGAACATGGATTATTTCTCTAGTCTCCATCCATATGTTAATCATGTTTTCTCCCAAAGTGATGTATAGGGATTTAGATAATAGATAGTTTTGCAAGCAGCTCTACATAATGTGAATGATAATGTGTTGGTAAGGTGAGCTGCAAAGGTAGAATATATGATTCCGAATACTAACACATTATCATTCTATGTATAGGGATTGCCTTGTTGCTGGTTCATCTTACGAGAACCTCAAACTACCGATTAAAGATGAACAGTGTGGAGAATGAATACTATCAACGAAACTGACATGTCTTTCCATATTTCATCTGTATGATGTGACCATTCCTCTCTTTAAACTCTTTTTCTCATTATATTTGTACGAATGAATAATTTTTTTCGTACTAATAGACACGAATCCCAGCTCACTAGACGGAACATTTTAACTCATCGATCATTTAACAATCATATTAAAAATCCCTTATAATAACGGACAAAACATTATATAAAAAAATATGACATTTGTTAGATTACCAAAAGGCATTACTTAGACCAAATTTGCGAAGTTCCCTTTTTCATTTCATTCTTTCATCACCTTTAACCATTGTTCTGATCCACATAAAGATAACATATTTTTAAATACACAAAAATCAACAATCAACTTAGCAATACACCGACCCGCTAAGTACACATGACAGATAAAACTGTTTCTTCTGTCTTTACGTCACAAATGACATGCCTGATCCATTAACTGTAATGGGAATTGACAATTTCAGCTTACATGTATTCTTCAATTATAACTATGAAATTAACGTTTATTTGTACAGGATTGACTCCTTGACAGTCCGATAGGTGATGTATTCACTGAGTTTATGCGATCGCATCAAGATCACATGACTAGGTCATAATAATTAATACTGACTTCGTTTTGGATATTTAGTTTGGGATATTATGGTTTGGATGTTCGCTGATATATTAAGTATTTGCGTTTGTACCCTCTCTCTTAGCCTTGAAGTGTGCCACAGAGAGCAACATTTTGCTAGATGAATATTAATGTTTAATTTGTTCAAAACATCAGACCTCTGTCGTGATAAAATATTGTCAAATTAGAAGAAGTTCCGTAACTAATTCTCTTAAAACAGCCTACTGCGGATTTGTGGTGTTATTGGTATAATGTCACGGTTATTTGTATCACAGTTTTGCCCTTACGCTACAGCTTTGTATGAATGCCCGTTCATAATTTTTATAGTGTACATATTGGGCTAGAAAATACAAGTTATTTGGTTCTCTCCTTCGTAACAGTATATATATATATATTACCTGGAATCATAAGCAAAGTCGATCTTTGTTTTCGTGAACAAACAGCGCATGGTACCTCATGGTCATGATATTTTTCATTCCATTGGTAGGGTTTATCCGACCTTCCTAGTTGGTATTCGGCACCATACACTTGACTGTTTGCCAGAGATTGTGAATGTCCAGTTTGTGGATCGTTTGGAAGACAAAGGTAGTTTGTACCTCCTCCTTTATTTCCATGACTGTTCCCTCCGGCTTGACCTAAAATATGGAATCATAAGTTCCCAATTCCAAAATAATTATTGTAATTTAATTAAAAGGTTGCTTACCATTCCTGAGCACCTGATATCACTCTGTTTTGTTGAGAGTTCACACTTTAGTGCTTTATTTTTTTGTGTTGTATATGTAGTGTTTGTGTGTTTTGTGGGCATGCGGTGTCTTTGGTCTTCTGTCTTCTGGTGTTCTTGCTTTTGCCTTGTCTCTGGACTTTGATTTATGTAATCTTTTGCTTTGTTCCTTCGGTAATTTACTGTCGTTGTTTTGTTTAAAGAACATGAAGAACATTTTTGCCATGATAGCATAATGAGATTTGGATTTTATTGTACATTCTTTTCAAAATATCATGTAAACTTAAGTTATTTTCTTCTTAGTTATTAATTTTAGAGTAGCTTAGGACTTTTTGGAAAAAGAATTCTTTTTGCTTTAGGCAGGAAAGTCAATTCGATTGGAAATCTCATTCATTTCCTCTTAAAAACAGAATAATACTTTTGGAATCGGTTGCTTAAGACTTTCATGACAAATAAGGTTGTGACAAGGAACCTTGATATTTGAACTTGACCCCATTTTGTCTGCCATATGTTACTGGTCATTTGCCTCAATACAGTTGAATGGTTCTAAGATGATAGCCAAAAATCCCATAAAAAATCTATTGAGCTTGTTTGCAATAAAGTTCTAATGGTTCAAGGCAACGTTTAAGACAGAGATGTCTACTTAGTAGAAATTCTATGCACCTGCTTACAATGATAATAAAATTAAAAAAATATACAATAAGAAATAGGAAACCAACCGATTTTCAGGTCTGAAGCTGTTGCCATTGTACAAATTTAAAGATATTGTAGTTTTCTTTTATCAAGGCCACACAAAGATGCTAGTTACTGATTTTTAAACTAAATGGTAATTTTTGTACATGTAAATAACCAAATTTACAATTAAGATGAAATTAAAAATAAGCAGGGCAAAATGTACCTACACAATTGTTGTCTGTCTGTCCGTACATACAAAATTATCCCTTTTCGAAAAAAAAAACTTAAAATGTGGAAAAGTGAACTCTGTAACAATTGGTCTTTTAAAATTTAGTTGAATATTTTCTTATCAAAAATTACAAAAAAGTAAATTTAGCTTTATTTACACTGTTTACAGGAAACGGTTTTGACTCTATGTTTTAACTTTGCATTAGTGTTAATTTTTTATGAAACCATAATATTTACGTACATGTATGCAAAAATGGTTCTTTTTTAGTTACACTTATGATATTATAGGAAAATGTATATATGCAGCAGGTTTGCGCCTGTCCTAAGTCAGGAATTTATTAAGCCTTTGTGTGTCTTGTCCTTTTTCTAGTTAGTTTACTTTATGTCTATAGGAATCTAGCATGATGTTTATTTCGCTGGACTTGATTGCCCTTTGTTCAGGGGCCGACTCCGACCTGCCGTTGGGTTTGGGGTTTTCTCACCGTTCATTGAAGATCTTATGGTGGCTTTGAGTTGTTATTACTCCCCTTTGGGTCGTTGTCTCTTTGACACATTCCCCGTTTCCCTTCTTTTTTCTATTGATTACGAAAACAAAAAATGAAATAATGAAATGTTGTTGTTAGTTCTTCTTGTAACTAAAATTTAACACAATTTTTCAGAATTAAGATTTGAAAGAAAATCCTAGACCATTTTCATTGAAAAAAATCTCACATCAAGAACTCCAATCAATTTATGAGGAAAATTCTTTGACATATTGTTGCAAACCATGTGGTGGTGCAAATCAAGAAAAATTAAAATTATTAAATTACAACTATACTCAAAAATAATTATTTGAATTTAAATAGGAGAGCTGCAATCTGCTGTTCCAAATAATTTGTTTTCTGTCATTTCTATTTATGCATATTTTAATAATCTGACAGGGATAAAGAAATAAAGTTGGTAAATTCTTTCTTATTCAAAAGACTCAAAGACATATTTATAAGAAATAAGCAAACAATTTTCACAATACTCGGCATGCGTGGATATGACGGGGAATTTTCGTGAAAAGCTAGGCGGAAGCACGTGTGGATGTAGAAAAAAATCAAGTTTTCTTCAAATTTAGGAACTAGATTTCTATGGTTTGGGACACAACCCCTAAGGGGAAATCTGTGATTTATAAAAAAAAAATAGAGTCTGTCAACAAAGGTTTCCGAGGTATATTTTCTCAAACATTTAGCATCCGTCAGTGTAAACGAGAAAAGAAGAATATCCTTACACCACATTTCAGATCCGTTATAACAAGCTTCGGTGATAACATCCAGCTTTCCCCATTCATCAATACGTCTTGTCGAATGCGCTTTTACTGCTTCCATGATTTAAAAGATGTTTATAAAACATCGATAAAATGATATGAATAATATACACCCGAGACGAAGTCTTTACAAACATATGGTAAAAACAAGTAACAGAACAACGCTTTTATGGTTGTTCACCTCTTTTTTATTTTCATCTTATTTAATGCATTTTAAAATGAAATTTGCTTTTTGTTCAAAAATGCTTCTTTTTCGATTGTAACATAATGCCCGGATGTACTTTCCCGCACTTTTTTGGGGGGAACTGCTTTACTTATTTCGTTCCCTTGAAAGGTAAAATAACTTAAGCAAATTGTCAACATGATACATGTTCTTATTCTTAAAATTTAAAAGTAATTTTAGTACTTGCTGTATGTAAAAACAATGAAATATAAAGTTATTATCTTTTTATCATTGAAACGTACAAACACCTGCAATTGCATAACAAGAATGAACAACAACATAATAACTGCGAATATATTCTATTTCTTTTTTTTTCAAAATGCAAATTTAAAACAGAAAATTGTAAAAATATAATGACATCACTATAACGATTTACTATTTGTCCTTATTATTGAAATTATCATAATTGCCCAGCGGGTAAATGAAAATTATCAGCATTACCTAGTTGGCTAAACAAAATTGTCATTTCAATATGATTAAATAAGTCATACCTGTATACACAAGTTCTGCTCCTTTTGGACAACTTGATCTACCCCATCTGGTGTATGTTATACGAACAACGGTATCTACAATAGAAAAAAACATTCCATTAAGAATATATGAAGAGTCTGACAAGAATGATGGGTTGTAATAATGAGAACCATTCCGTATGGAAGATGTAAATAACTAGAGCCAAAGAAGACAAGGAAAATTGCTCCTCGACAATGAACTTTGCGCAAATACCCCTACAAGGTACAAATTAATCAAGGAAGGTGTAATAGTATGGACTATTTATTTATTTATTTATATTTTTATTTTGTTTTTTTGTTTTTTTTTGTTTTTTTCGTTTTTTGTTTTGTTTTGTTTTGTTTGTTTGTTTTTGTTTGTTTTTTGCTTTAACTACAAGCATTCAATCGAAAAGGAAATATAGAAATACCGAAGTTATTGTAAATTTAGTTTCTGCATACGGCCGTTTCAGGAAATTATATCTCTTTGGTGCAAATAAAATCAAAATATGTGAAAGAACATAAACCATTTTTTTTATATCTGGAAGAACTAACAATTAAAAAACATAGGATAAAACAGATAAAACATAGCGATACAACGTACTTTTACTTGATTAAGGGCATTACAGATAAAACATAGCGATTCAACGTACCTTTACCTGATTTAGAGTATTACAGATAAAACATAGCGATACAACGCACCTTTACTTGATTAAGGGCATTACAGATAAGACATAGCGATTCAACGTATCTTTACCTGATTTAGAGTATTACAGATAAAACATAGCGATACAACGTGCCTTTCCTTGATTTAGGGCATTACAGACAAAACATAGCGATACAACGTACCTTTACTTGATTTAGGACATTACAGATAAAAATAGCGATTAAACGTACCTTAAAAGTTTACTTGATTTAGAGCATTACAGATAAAACATAGCGATACAACGTACCTTTACTAGCGATACAACGTACCTTTACTTGATCTAAGACATTACAGATAAAACATAGCGATACAACGTACCTTTAATTGATTTAGGACATTATAGATAAACATAGCGATACAAAGTAACTTCACTTGATTTAGGGCATTACAGGTAAAACATAGCGATTCAACGTACCTTCACTTCATTTAGGGCATTACAGATAAAACAGCGATACAACGTACCTTTACTTGATTTAGGGCATTACAGATAAAACATAGCGATTCACCGTAACTTTACTTGATTTAGGACATTACAGATAAAACATAGCGATACAACGTACCTTGATTTAGGACATTACAGATAAAACATAGCGATACAACGTACCTTTACTTGATTTAGGACATTACAGATAAAACATACATGTAGCGATTCAGCGTACCTTTACTTGATTAAGGGCATTACAGATAAAACGCAGCGATACAACGTACCTTTACTTGATTTAGGACATTACAGATAAAACGTAGCGATACAACGTACCTTTACTTTATTTAGGACATTACAGATAACACATAGCGATACAATGTACCTTTACTTGATTTAGGACATTACAGATAAAACAATTTACATTTTTTGTATTTAGAGTATTACAGATAAAACATAGCGATACAACGTACCTTTACTTGATTTAGCACATTACAGATAAAAGTAGCGATTAAACGTACCTTTACTTGATTAAAGGCATTACAGATAAAACATAGCGATACAACCTACCTTTACTAGCGATACAACGTACCTTTACTTGATCTAAGACATTACAGATAAAACATAGTGATACAACGTACCTTTACTTGATTTAACGCATTACAGATAAAACATAGCGATTCAACGTACCTTTACTTGATTTAGGGCATTACAGATATAACACAGCGATTCAACGTACCTTTACTTGATTTAGGACATTACAGATAAAACATAGCGATACAACGTACCTTCACTTGATTTAGGACATTACAGATAAAACATAGCGATTCAACGTACTTTACTTGATTTAGGACATTACAGATAAAACATAGCGATACAACGTACCTTTACTTGATTTAGGACATTACAGATAAAACATAGCGATACAGCGTACCTTTACCTGATTAAGGACATTAAAGATAAAACATAACGATACAGCGTACCTTTACTTAATTTGGGGCATTACAGATAAAACATAGCGATTAAGCGTACTTTTACTTGATTAATGGCATTACAGATAAAACGTAGCGATACAACGTACTTTTACTTGATTTAGGGCATTACAGAGAAAACAAAGCGATACAACGAACCTTTACTTGATTTAACACATTACAGATAAAAATAGCGATTAAACGTACCTTTACTTGATTTAGGGCATTACAGATAAAACATAGCGATACAACGTACCTTTACTAGCAATACAATATCCTTTTTCTTTATCTAGGACGTTACAGATAAAACATAGTGATACAACGTATCTTTACTTGATTTAGGGCATTACAGATAAAACATAGCGATACAACGAACCTTTACTTGATTTAACACATTACAGATAAAAATAGCGATTAAACGTACCTTTACTTGATTTAGGGCATTACAGATAAAACATAGCGATACAACGTACCTTTACTAGCGATACAATGTACTTTTACTTTATCTAAGACATTACAGAAAAAACATAGCGATACAACGTACCTTCACTTGATTTAGGGCATTACAGATAAAACATAGCGATTCAACGTACCTTCACTTGATTGAGGACATTACAAATAAAACATAGCGATACAACGTACCTTTACTTGATTTAGGACATTACAGATGAAACATAGCGATTCAGAGTACCTTTACTTGATTAAGGGCATTACAGATAAAACGTAGCGATACAACGTACCCTTACTTGATTTAGAACATTACAGATAAAACGTAGCGATACATCGTACATTTACTTGATTTAGGACATTACAGATAACACATAGCGATACAATTTACCTTTACTTGATTTAGGACATTACAGATAAAACATAGCGATACAACGTACCTTTATTTGATTTAGGGCATTACAGACAAAACGAAGCGATTCAACGAATCTTTGCTTGATTCAAGTCATTACAGATAAAACGTAGCGATACAACATACCTTTACTTGATTTAGGGCATTACAGATAAAACATAGCGATTCAACGTACCTTTACTTTATTTAGGACATTAAGAGAAAACATAGCGATACAACGTACCTTTACTTGATTTAGGGCATTACAGATAAAACATAGCGATGAAACGTACCTTTACTAGCGATACAACGTATTTTTACTTGATTTAGGACATTACAGATAAAACGTAGCGATACAACGTACCATTATTTGATTTAGGACATTAACAAATAAAACATAGCGATACAATGTACCTTTACTGGATTTTGTGCATTACAGATAAAACATAGCGATTCAACGTACCTTTACTTGATTTAGGACATTACAGATGAAACATAGCGATACAACGTACCTTTACTTGATTTAGGACATTACAGAGAAAATATATCGATACAACGGACCTTTACTTGATTTTAGGGCATTACAGATAACACATAGCGATACAATGTACCTTTACTTGATTTAGTGCATTACAGATAAAACATAGCGATTCAACGTACCTTTACTTGATTTAGGACATAACAGATAAAACATAGCGATACAACGTACCTTTACTGGATTAGGACATTACAGAGAAAACATAGCGATACAACGTACCTTTACTTGATTTAGTGCATTACAGCTAACACATAGCGATACCACGTACCTTTACGTGATTTAGGACATTACAGATAAAACATCGCAATACAACGTACCTTTACTTGATTAAGGGCATTACAGATAAAACATAGCGATTCAACGTATCTTTACCTGATTTAGAGTATTACAGATAAAACATAGCGATACAACGTGCCTTTCCTTGATTTAGGGCATTACAGACAAAACATAGCGATACAACGTACCTTTACTTGATTTAGGATATTAAAGATAAAACATAACGATACAGCGTACCTTTACTTGATTTGGGGCATTACAGATAAAACATAGCGATTAAGCGTTCTTTTACTTGATTAAGGGCATTACAGATAAAACGTAGCGATACAACGTACTTTTACTTGATTTAGGGCATTACAGAGAAAACATAGCGATACAACGAACCTTTACTTGATTTAACACATTACAGATAAAAATAGCGATTAAACGTACCTTTACTTGATTTAGGGCATTACAGATAAAACATAGCGATTCACCGTAACTTTACTTGATTTAGGACATTACAGATAAAACATAACGATACAACGTACCTTTACTTGATTTAGGACATTACAGAGAAAATATATCGATACAACGTACCTTTACTTGATTTTAGGGCATTACAGATAACACATAGCGATACAATGTACCTTTACTTGATTTAGTGCATTACAGATAAAACATAGCGATTCAACGTACCTTTACTTGATTTTGTGCATTACAGATAAAACATAGCGATTCAACGTACCTTTACTTGATTTAGGACATAACAGATAAAACATAGCGATACAACGTACCTTTACTGGATTTAGGACATTACAGAGAAAACATAGCGATACAACGTACCTTTACTTGATTTAGTGCATTACAGCTAACACATAGCGATACCACGTACCTTTACGTGATTTAGGACATTACAGATAAAACATCGCAATACAACGTACTTTTACTTGATTTAGTGCATTACAGATAAAACAGCGATTCAACGTACCTTTACTTAATTTAGTGCATTACAGATAAAACATAGCGATACAACGTACCTTTACTTGATTTAGGGCATTGTTCTTTCCTTGAAGTATGAAGGTAATGTGTTACCATATCCACCATTGACTGGTCTGATGCTGACAGTTTGTAATTCTTACAGTCATTTCCATGGACCACACTTATAGCCAATATCAGCGCTATGTAGATTTCTGAATTCATTTTTAAATGACAATGCTATGAAATAAAAAAAATGAGAAGCAGAATGTACTATGAATCTTTTAACGTCAAAAATTACAAAAATAAATCCATTCGTTTCTGTGTTATTTACGTGGAAAATGTCATTTATGAGGATCCTTTGATATCATCTGACTCACTCGCCAATGCCATCAATGCCCGCTTTCCGTTTGTCTGTAAAGGAAGCCAGAAACTCTTGTTTTGATGGGTGTTTTATTAAAATCCCGAGAAAAACTATTGCAAAAATAATTCTTATTTTCAATACATCGGAATTCAAGGTCAAGATGAAAACGGAAACTACTCAATCTTATATTTGGATAGGGCTTGAATCTTAAATAGATGTCATTTTTTATTGACGATGTCTCAAATGAACTTTTTAGGGTTTCCCTCATCTTATGCCCTTCCGTTTATTTTTATCTATTTGTTCCGTTACAGCTTTGTAAAATTTTTGGCCTTTTCATTTCCGTAATATTTTGATCAGTTTTGTATCAAAGAGACGAAAGGATACAAGAGTAACTTCCGTATTAGTTATTTATGACCATTGGGCCATTTCCGCTGATAGCGTGTCATGGGTGATATTGTGCACGTTTCTACATATGCAAATTTTGACAACTTATGTCTCTTCTGTGCAGATCAAACCAAAACATTTGGAAATCAATATACCAAAATATGTGTGAAATGTCATAGAGAACAAATTACCAATAGAATCTAAATAGGAAGGCTAAAATCAGCTGAGGACGGAGCTATGCAAGTGGGAGTTACTCCTTAAATCTAAAGAAATATTTTCTAATATTAAGATATTGCAAGTTTCCAAATAACATCGGTTTTCGGGCAAGCACCGAAGTACTGGCTATAAGATGGTGAATGCCCGCGGGTACTTACAGTTCAACAGCGGAGGTATCGGTCCAGTAGTAATAAATAACAATACCGAAGCTACTGTTAATTTTGTTTTTGCATTTCGACAACTTATATCTCTTCAATGCTGATCAAATAAAAAAATTGGGAAATCAATATTCCGAAATATGTGTAAAATACGTTAGTAGTAGTTCTTTATCTTGAAGTCAGGATGAAGCCTGCAACAATGAGTTTTGTTCGTACCTAATAGTAAGTACAAGAAAAAATGGCCCTAGCAACGGATTGAGTGGAATTTATTTGCTAGGTTTCAATTTATGCATCAGCTATGTCTTGACTTGTCATGGATGCGGGATTGTCAATAAACATAAATCAGAATTCGCAAAGTGCTCTAAGACTTACAATCCCTATTAACCGTTGCGCGACAGAAGCACTTGTATCCCAAGCTAGTGGACAATAACAACATAAAGACAAAACAAAGGGCATCCATCAAGCCGGTCTTAGTAAACTTTGCATTATAAAATCGTGGGATGTGGGCAGTATGAACAGGTGGTCATAATAATATTTTGAAATAACGATAAATAAATAGATAAATAAATAAATAAATAAATAAAAATGAATAAACAATATGTTAAAATTTAGAAGTCTGAAAGTATATAAATATGAGAAAATCTCCCAAGATTAAGTACACCTTAGCTTAAATATAAAAAGAGCATACAATCAAGGAGTGTAATAACACAATTACTGAACAGTATCGTCAAGAGCCGAATTGGAAAGGGCGGAGAGACGAAGTAGTTACAAAACGGTCTGAAAAATTGAAAATTGCAATGTTTCTGATGTGTCCTGAGAATTTTAAAAAGAAATTGTGGGTTTAATAGTACCACAAACCTCCACTTCTTTTGCAGCAGCTTTATGTAGCAACTCAACATCAATTGCTTTTGAAATGTCTTAGAAAATAAAAAAAAAATCATCCCAGTACGAAGCAAAAAAAAAAAGAAAAAAAAAAAATCACAGTTTTGACCGAAATTTCATTTTTCTCTAAACAGGGACTGGTGCCGATTTCAAGACTTTAATGTTTGTAAAATGAATTTTTAGTTTTTTTTTGGGGCAGATACATAGATAAACATGCCTAATATGAAATTCAATACAATTGGAACTAGGAAGTTCGCATTGTGATAGCTTTGTCTTTATAACTTTACATCTATTTTGTTTTCTCTCTCTTGCAATGACATCATATTACAAACAAAGGATAACAGTAAACACCTAAAATCACATGCCACAATTCACAAGCAAACTTCACCAAAGAGACACTAATGAAGACAAGAGACAAACATAAATCACAATAGGATCTCGAGATGGCCAGACTTGGTACCGGCACTAGCAAAAGCTAGCAATAAAGTTCAACCGGCTTATGGGTACCCCGCGGGAGGGGCGTGATAGGGTAACTTCCTGTATAAAGATAGGTACGGATGTGCGGCCCAAAAGGATCTGTTTTATAAATGATAAGGTAAACAAATATCGGAAGAAATATATCAAAAGGTCACGGTTGAATTTTCACTTCGGACAT
>MJUU01069114.1:32948-52796 GCA_002080025.1 Modiolus philippinarum
ATATCTTATATATTAAATAAGATATCTTGAAATTGAATAAATATAAAAAGGGCATGCCATAGTTATACAACCTGGGAATAATTTTTCTCAATATTTTTGAAATCAAACTATTGTTGGCCGTTATTTTTACTTGAGGAACTCTAGGATATATGGTTGTTAGGCAGAATTAAAAAAAAAATAATTGGTTTTGAGACTTTCAGGAAATTACCAAAATCAGAATCAAATATTTTTGAAATCCAATTGATGAAAATGTTTGTCCTTAACTATGCAAACAATTTAAGTATGGTTGCTAGGTAGAATTCCAAAAAATAACTGGTCTTTGAGACTTCCAGGAAATTTACCAAAATCATAATCAAATATTTTTGAAATCTAATTGATGAAAATGTATGTCCTAAACTACACAAACAATTTAAGTATGGTTGCTAGGCAGAATTCCAAAAAATAAGTGGTCTTTGAGACTTACAGGAAATTAACCAAAATTGGAAACACCTTTCAGAATTCTTGTTTGCATTAACACCGATGCAAAAAATTGGAAACTTATAATAAGAAAAAGAAGGGAAACGGGGAATGTGTCAAAGAGACAACTACCCTAAGGGGAGCAATAACAACTCAAATGCATAGATCTGCAGCATGTGTGCAACAATTCTATAGCAAAATTAAAACCCTAATTCCAAAAATGTAGGAGTAGTTCCCGTCAAATTCTTTCGGACATACGGACAGATGGAGGCAAAAACAATATCTCCAAACTTTTTTCAGAAAGCGTGCGGATAATAAGACATTGTAACAAATAGATAACTCATGAAAATGTTCCTCTCAACAAATAAAATGGTAAGTATGGACATCTCCAGTTAGGGCGACTATGAGTCACAGAAAGAGTTATTATAAAAGTTATCAATAAGAGTTAGAATTAATGACAATTAAAACTTTGCACAGAATAACGGAGATAATGTGTACGAATGTGTCTCTAAATTCTAATAAATAGCTGTTTATTAATCATAAATGCAAACTGTTGCATTAAATTCTGTAAAACATGATAGTTTTGATATAATTCTTTATGATGTATTTGTACAGTTCGTTAAAACATTCAATCCAATAAATCAAATTACATCATCAAATCACCTTTCAAAAACTAACTTGTAAAATTGATTTTTATTGCAGAATTTGAAACTGGTTGAAAATACTAAATATAGAAAGGAGGATCTATCTCCTTTTCTATTAGTACAAGTGACCAAATCCCATTGAATATCACTTAAACATAGGAAAGAATAAATAAGGCCAAATAAAAAAAAACATTAGCTTCTCAAGCCCCCGACCCATCCCTTTTCTGGAACTAATTTTATCTTTTTTTTTCAAGTTTCAAATAAAAAAAAATAAAAATCACCTGCCTCATTACTTTTTGGGTATTTCAGCAATATAAAAAGATGTCTCATCATCATGATAATGATTTTGAACCAATAAAAATAAAAATCTTCTCCCTCCCTGCCTCATCATTTTCTCAGAAAAATGGCCTGAGAATCTAATTATTATTTTTGCATGGCCTAAATCCCTCTTCATAATTTATTTATTAGAAGAAATGGACAGGGATTTGGTAAACATAGCAGGAAATAAAAGATAAACAGGATAAGGTATAAGAACTTCTTGTCCATTTTCAGTCAATAGAGAGAAAAAGTTGTAGAGGATGAAGTTTTATCTTTACACTGGGTCTTTACAACATATATTTCTATGGGGGAGGGGGTCAATTACAGCAATAATAACAACAGTACCAATTTAGATGAACTAGTTATCCCCCCGCTTAGCGAAAGCGGGGGGATTATGTAATGCAGTCCGTCCGTATGTACGTACGTAGGTATGTACGTATGTACATAGGTACGTGCGTTTGTAATGCTCCCGGATAGCTCTGAAACTATAAGAGATACAAATTTGAAACTTGGCACCATACTAGAGTATGATCTGTAGTACCGCACTGTGGATTCGGAATTTAGGTCAAACGCCCTAGGGGCAAATTATGGGCAAAAACGAATTGAAGAAATTTCCAAGGCCATTTGGGCTAGAAAGTTGAAACTCTGGAATGGACTTACATATTATGTAGCAACTTCACAGAGGGTGTCGGAACTTTGGTATAACCCCTCAGGGCATGACCTCTAGGGGGTCTAAAAAACAAAAAAAATCGATTCCGCTGGAACTCCTCTTACACCTTAAATCGCAGAAACCTTGTAATAAGGGTATAAGTAACACTATAAAAGTTGTCTGTGCCGAAGGTTTCCGAATTTTGAAATTTGCCCTCAGGGCGGAAAAATGAGCGAAAATGTATTTCGAGATATCAAGTAATAAGCGAAATCTTCTGAAGTATTCATGTTTGGAAGCTGAAACTTTGTATGCAAGTTCGATTATATGCATCTCATTTACTGATGATAGCGGACTTTTGGTATGACCCCTGGGGGCATGCCCTTAAGGGGCCAAAAAATGTTAAACAATTAGTACTCATCAGAACGACTGGAACTCTTATGTATAATTCGATTATGTGGTTTATGAGGAATTATTGGAATTGCTCTTTGAATACGTTCTAAGCTTTTGGAATCTAGACTCTGGTGCCAAATTTGGTAAATTTCCTGAAAATGTCAAAGACTAATAATTTTTGAAATTTCAACATGAAGTTTTATAATTAAGCAATTTTTTAATGTCATCACTTGGTATGAACACTAGGATTTCAAAAATATGATTCTAATTTTGGTAAATTTCCTGAAACCCTCAAAGACCAATTATTTTTGGGAATTTTACCTAGCAACCATATCTTTTTTGATGCCTTTTAGATTTAATAATCATTTTCAATGGTCAGATTGCAAAAAACTTTGATTCTAATTTTGGTAAAGTTCCTGCAACTCTCAAAGACCAATTACTTTTTGGAATTTTACCTAGCAACCATTATTTTTTTTTATCCCTTATAATTTCAATGATGATTTTCCATAGTCAGATTGCAAAAATCTTTGATTCTAATTTTGGTAAATTTCCTGAAACTCTCAAAGCCCTGCTGTTTTTTGGAATTCTACCTAGCAACCATATCTTTTTCAATTCCTTACAATAGTGAAGATCATTTTCAATAATCAGAGTGCAAAAGACTGATTCTAATTTTGGTAATTTTCCTGAAACTCTCAAAGACTCATTATTTTTTGGAATTCTACTTAGCAACCATATCTATTTCAATTCCTTGCAGTAAAAATGATGATTTTCAACAGCCAGGTTGCAAAAATCTTTGATTCTAATTTTGGTAAAGTTCCTGAAACTCTCAAAGACCCATTATTTTTTTTAATTCTACCTAGCAACCATATCTTTTTGGTGTTGTACAGTTAGGATGATTAATTAAGTTTCAAAAACACTTGTCTTTTCTTACAAGGGGAGGGGGTCCAAAAAGGGGAGCGGCGGGATCTCAATCTTTGATTGGCTGTTTTCACAGAATCTGAATTACAGAAATTTTAAGGGTCCTGCAAATTTAAAATTTCATAATACATAGTACTATTGGAAGTAGTGTCCCAAAAGATCTACAAATCATTTACAAGGTACAACTCGTTACAGCAAAGCTACAGACAATAAAAAAATCCCCACACACTAGTCAAGAAATCTTTGATGAGGTTTAAAGTTAAAATCAGGTTATCTGAGAATATGAAGTGATTGCTGGATAAATTGAAAATCCCTGTATAACTCATTATATAAATGCTTCAAACAGAATGTTATTCCCACTCACAAATGAGAGAAATCACTGATAAAAATTTGGTCTCTAGTTAAAAATAAAAGTATCTGCAAACAGGAAGTGGTGATGAGTCAGACTTGAAAATCTCTTACACAATATATATAGGTTATCATACATCATCTCCAAGGTCAAGTCCAAATTTTGAATAATTCCCATTGATACAAGCTAAGAAATCTTTGACCAAAAAAAAATTGTTGACAGACAGACAGACAGACAGACAGACAGACAGACAGATAGATGGCCAAAGTGAATACTAAAGTACCGGTATGTCAGCATCTAAACAAATAATGACATCAGATGTTGTACACATTGTTCATTTTTTGAAGAATAGACAATCATATTGACAAGGAAGTCTGAGGTCACTATTGATAGACACTGTCTGTATATGGTATATAGGCCTATATGTCTATAGGAGTCTAGGATGATGTTAATTTCGCTGAACTTGATTACTCTTTATTTAGGAGCTGACTCCTACCTGCCGTTGGGTGAGGGGTTTCCTCACTGTTCATTGAAGATCTTATGGTGGCTTTGAGTTGTTGTAACTCCCCTTTGGGTCGTTGTCTCTTTGACACATTCCCCGTTTCCCTTCTTTTTTCTATGTGTAATGTTGCACTTTTGAAAGTATTTTGCCTTTATGGGTACAGTTATCAAATTATAATAAGATAATTAAAGCAAATTCTTTGTTGTTAAGACAAATTGTAAAACAAAATAGTAATGGTAGATTACTTGATACCCCGCAACATTTCACAAAATTTCAAAGTTTAAAGAGGCATAACTCCAGGTCCCTGTGTACTTCTGAACCCCAAAATAATACTTGGCCTGTGCTTTATGGCAAACAACTTACATACCAAATTAGAATATAGTATGTTATTTCATTCTAAAATTTGCGAAATTTCCAAGTTTTAAGGGGCATAACTCCAGAACCCCTAGGACCTCTGAACCAAAAATTGATCTTGACCTGAGTTTTGTGGTAAGAAAACTTACATACCAAGTTTGATGACAATATATTATTTCATTTGCAAGTTATCAGTCGGAAACCCTAAATTTCGCAAAATTTCAAATTTCAAGGGGCATAACTCCAGAATCCCTTGGACCTCTGAACCCGAAATCAAACTTGGCCAGAGTTTTGTGGTAAACAAGTTACATACCAAGTTTGAAGACAATATATTATTTCATTCACAAGTTATCAGTCGGAAACCCTTAAATTTGCAAATTTTCAAAGTTTAAAGGGCATAACCCGGAGCACCTTAGACGTCAGAACCTGGAATTAAACTTGGCCAGAGTTTTGTGGTAACCAAGTTACATACCAAGTTTGAAGACAATATATTATTTCATTCACAAGTTATCCGTCGGAAGCCCTCAAATTTGCAAATTTTCAAAGTTTCAAGGGACATAACTCCTGAGCACCTTAGACCTCAGAACCTGGAATTGAACTTGGCCCGAGTTTTGTGGTAACCAAGTTATATACATTTGTACCAAGTTTGAAGACAATATATTATTTCATTCACAAGTTATCAGTCAGAAACCCTAAAATTTGCAAAATTTCAAAGTTTCAATGGGCATAACTGCAAAACCCCTTGGATCTCTGAACCCGAAATCGAACTTGGTCTGATTTTTGTGGTAAACAATTTACATACCCAGTTTGAAGAACTAATGTTATTTCGTTCACAAGTTATCAGTCGGAAACCTTCGGAGGACAGACAGACGGACGGACACACGACTGATGGTATCACAGAATACCTTGCCACTATGTGTGGCAGGGTATAATAAATGTCTTGTAATAAAAAAAAATTTCTAAGAAATTTTCTGTAGCAGTTATAATCTACTGTGGATATTAGCAAGTTTTACCATCAAGCATGTTTACATAATTTCAAAGAAAGCTATCTAAATTCAACACAGTTAACATTGATTTCTTTGAACAAACTTTTATTTTATCTGATTTTTACAATTCTTTTAAAATTCCAATACATGAATAAATGTATGAAATTTATCGTAAAACAACAGAGCCTCATTCAAACATTAGATCGGGTGTTAATTAAAGATGCCGTCACATTAAAATCTGCTACAGTCCCAAGATTAACTTCAATTAATTACTTTATTACATAATACATGATTACAACTTTTTCTTGGGAGTAAAATACGGAGGCGATATATTATTTGTGGAGATCAATGACATATTCCAACTGATCTGGAAAATAACAGCAAATGAAAAAATTAAAGTTTCCAGAGTAAATCTGAATTAAAGTAATCCATTCAAATTATTTAAAATAGTTTGTGAAAATCTAACATGGTACTTAAAGAAGAATTTGAATTATTATTCGGAAATGTGAGATGTTCTCAATGCCTGAGGGGCAGTTCAAATCCCGACATTTCTTAATGTCAGCAACTAATTACATGTAAACTGCATTGATTTTGGATTTAATTTTCATAACTATATATATATAACATTTGATACAAAACATCTGCACCCGCCTCACATGCAGTAGTACCAAAACATATTACACTAGCTAGTGTAAGCATAATTGGCACATAGTTCTGTCTTACTCAAGTTTGATTCAGAGATAATAAGCTTCCCAACAGGTCTTATGTTAAATTATGTTTCCTGCTGAAACCTATCAGGATCTGGTATGAATGTGTCTACACAAAATATTTTCAAGGAACCTCTGAGAAAAACATTTTATTACCAAGTTTGGTTTCATTTCGCTAAATGTTTCTTCAGAGATTTTTGAATGTTATTCAGATAAATTGCCCTGTGAACTCCAGCGATCTAAAATTGGATCAGGCCTGAAAAAGCCATTTTGCATCACACCTGGGAAGGCGTCTACTAGACACAAAATTCAAATGAGACTTTTCAGTAATTGCTGTTACAAAGTTTTGTTCGAAATTGCCTACTTTTTGCAAAGCAGACATTGTTTACAAAGGTGTAGATTTTTAATGTATTTCTGAAACTGGTACAATGGTCAAGACCCATGTTGATTTAAAAGCTGTGTACATGATCAACACCATTTTTTAAAGGGTGAATCCAGAGAACTTTTAACGACTAATTTTGGTACCAATAGACTTCAGTGATTTCAAAGGCACATACTCTAAAGAAAAGTTCACAATTGGAGCAAGCTCGCCCTTGCAATTGCAAAATGAGTTAAAACCATGAACACCAGAAATGATAAGTAATACCTACCATCACACATAATCTCTAGGGAGGGTACAAAGTAATCATCACAGATCAGAGCAAAACCTACAAACATATACAGTGCTATCAGGATGTTAATAATTACTGCTCCCTGGGTACGTTGTTCCTGGGTAAAAAGGCCATGTGGAAACTGAGTTATAGCCCTTGGTGTACAATTGGAAAGTGCTGTAAGGTGTCTCACTGACTCTGAAAAAAATAAATATGATTTTAATTTATTGATATTTAAATGTGTTCATTTTAAAAAGATACTAGCTTTAAAGAGTGGAAAAAATATGTGATATATGTGCACTATTCAAACAAGAGGCCTGTCGCCAAATGGCAGCCAAATATAACCCCGCTCGTTGAACCCTGAATCAATATAGTAAGTGCAAATTTAAGTTGGTGTGGACACAATACAGGTGTGAACACGGTACAAGTGTGGACACGATACAACTATGGACACAATGATATAATCTTCAAGAAAGAACTTTTCACAAGGGTTCCAATGAAAATACTCTTTTAAAATCAGACAAGGCCTAAAAAAAATACATGTTTCTGGTAACATACTCTTCAAAATTAGGGTCGGTAGATAGGCATTTTTTTCTTTCCCAAAAACTTTTTACATAGACGACTTTAACAGTGCTTCTTTAAATATTGCCAAAAAATCTTTTGGGTAGGCATTTTAGCCCCAAAAAGCTACGGTCAGTAGGGTTACCGGAAATACAGATTTTTTTTTATTTTGCCCAAATATAAAATTCATCCTTTTAAGCCCATTTGACATTTTACACAAAAATCATAAGCATTAGAGAAATTTCATTACAACAATTTGAAAACAACTTTTCAAGAGGATTACAATGAAAAGAGTGTGTGTCTCTCCAACAGTTTGATTTCACGATATCTACGCTTTAAATTATCTCTTTGAAAAAAAAAATCATTGCAGATTAAGAAATCAATGAAAGGCACAGTCAAATTATCTCCCCTTTCTCGTTTCGTACAATAATTAATTCCTTCATGCACATCTCCATATAGCGTTCTTCCTTTGTCTAAAGTTTAATCAAAATCCTTCAAGTGGTTTAAGAGGAGTTGGGCTTATGAGGTAACCCATACACAGGGAATCAATGAAAAGTCAAAGTCAAATTATCTCCCCTTCCTGTTTTCCGACAATAATAATATTCCTTCATGCACATCTACATATAGTGCTCTTCCTTTGTGTAATGTTTCATCAAAATCCTTCGAGTGGTTTAAGAGGAGTTGCCCTTACGAAGTTACCCGTACATAGGAATTCAAGTAGAAGTCAAAGTCAAATCATCTCCCCTTCCTGGATTCGGACATTAATCATATTCCTTCATGCACTTCCATATAGTGTTCTTCCTTTGTGTAAAGTTTCATCAAAATCCTTCAAGTGGTTTAAGAGGAGTTGCGCTTGCGAGAAGTGTGGACAGACGGACGGACAGACAGACAGGGCAATTCGTATATACCCCCCAAACTTTGTTAGCAGGGGGTATAACGGAGACAGACAGGATGATTCCTATATACCCCCAAAACTTTCTTTGCGGGGGGTATAAAAATAAGGATTGATATCAGCATTTATCGGCAATATGTACATTTTTCTCTTTGATCTTACTGACTGATATTGTCAGTATATCTGTACTGACCTGATACAAGAAAATATCAGGCAATGACATCACGAATATGATGTCATAACTCTAATGAACTCGCCGATAAAAACAATCATTATGGTAGTTTTGAAGTTCTTGACAGAAAATATCACTGGTATCACAGCTCGTACTATCGGACTTGCCGTGATACAGTGATATTTCCTGTCTCGACCTTCAAAACTACCATTATTCTATATATAAAATGTATTTATCATATGTTTAGTAATAAATACAGAAGTTTTGAATATGTGATATAGTGCATGACGTTCATTCTTTGGGGGGGATAAAAAAATTTGTTTGGGATGAAATTGTTTTGTGTGGAACAGTTAAAAAAATCTAGCAATCTTTTTTCCTTTACATGTTAGATTTAGTCCAAAACTTCTAGTCCTTTCCGCCCATTTTGAAATTTTCCTCTTCAAAAAATACATGCATTTATTCAAAAAATACATGCATTTTCTCTTACCGATTTCAATTTTTGACAGTATTTTTCGGATTAGTAGTCCTCTGTTTAAATATATGATAAACTGTATAATACATGGCAAAATCCGTATCACATGCCGTATCATCCCTCGACCAATATCAGCCCTCGGGCCAGAGGCCCTCGTGCTGATATTGGTAACTCAGGATGATACGGCATGTGATACGGATTTTGCCATGTATTATTCCCTATATATCACAAACCATAAGGAAGATACTGGATAGTTAATGAAGTCAAACATCATCTGCCATTAATCAAACAAAATATTTCAATATGACGTGCTTGAAATGCTTTGAGACCACTAGAGGAGTTAAGAAGTGAATATGCAACAAAGAATGACTTTTTAACATTCTCTAGCAGCAAAAAGACAATTTTGCAATTGCGATGGCCTGATAAAAAAGTGCCCATGCCCGATGAGGTCACATTCAAAGAACACAAATTTCTGGTTTTAGTTTTGTTTGTGTATTATAATGGGTACATTCAATTACTAGAAAAGACAAATATGGCAACTCATATAGTCAACCAAAGGTCTCATCAATACCAAAAAATATTGTCCTATTAAAAATCGAAATAATTCAAATAGACTCCATTTTATCATTGTATTACACTGGGCTGGCCATTTAAGTCATTTTTTTACCCCTCTTTAACACTTCGGGTAAAATAATAGGACATAAATGGGCAACCCAGTGAAAAGCAATGATAAACTGAAGTTTTTAAATGAATTTACAGATATCAATGGGCATTTCAGGTCTAACATAAACACAATAACTGGTATTAGAAGACAACCTTGCATGAAGAGCATAAATGTATTTTGTTATTGTTAAATAACTTTTTTTCCCCGTTTTTTTTACATATACCCTACACATGTATAAGCAATCCTATATATGTCAGAATGTATATCAAACTGAATCAAATACAATGTATACATTGGGGTCGAACTGTGTATCGAGAATTTCCTTATTTACGTGAATGGCATTTAATTTCTATAGATGCGACTCGATTAAGAGCCTGATTGGCATTTATAACAAATTGAATGCAAAAAGGTGCACATTTACACCAATCAGGCATTTAAACGAGCCACATCTATAGAAATTAAAAGCCATTCACGTAAATAAAGAAATTCTCGATATGCACTTTGACCCCAGTGGTATACATGTACAAAAAAGTAGACATTTACAACATAGAGGAATGTATTACATGTCTTTGTTTAAAGAATTGGAATATAAATCATATAAAATATTTGTTTGTTCAAAGATTACATGTCTTCAATGTCTTTTTTTTTCAACACTGATTTTAAATTGCAGTTTTACATCACGCTTACTTAAAAAAAAACATGTAGAATTATCTTTTTTTTCTTTCAGAATGATTTTAAATTTACATATTTAGCATTTTTCATTTCTTTTCTTTAAAAGTTCATGAGTTTTCTTAAATGTACAGTCTATGTACAATTGTACATATAGATGTAGATAAAATATCACAAATTTCAAATGTAAATTTATGCATATAAAATAACAAGAAAGACTGTTTAAAATGCCCACATCTCACTTTTTCATAGTGCCAAGTTTTCTTACAATCGACTTGAAGGGTGCCCTGTGTTTGTCTATATGTTGTAATCGTCCACTAGCTTAAGACACTAGTGCTTTTGTTGGGAAACGGATGACAGTGATTGTAAGAGCACTTTGCCAGTTGTTGACAACCTCACATCCATGACCAGAAACGACATGGATGTAGCGTTGTTTGACTTTAGCAAAGAATTCCACTCAAACCGGTGCTAGGAGGCAGTGTTGAACTTACTATGAGGTATGAGAAAAGCCTATTGTTAAAGGCCTTATGGTGACTTCAAGATGAAGAACAACAATAAAAGCGTTGTTCCTTTGCTTGTTTTTACCATTTATTTGTAGAGACTTCGTCTCATGTACATTTACACCATTTCCTTTCATTCACCATAGTGAGTAACTTTTCAAATTATCAGTTTTTGGGCTAGCAAAGAAATACTAGATGATGTACCGGTACTGGTGACTATACAACAATACAACAAATTTGCCGTCAATTTAAATTCCGCATATTGAAATTTCTATAACTAATTTCTCTTCAGTGCAGATTTAAACTGAACAGATGCATGGCCTATTGGAAGACCACAAATCAAAATCAATTAATATTAAAGCCTAAAAGTAACACTAATTTCAGGTATATAGACAGTGCTTTGCATGGGAAAGATCCTTCTTAGTGTAATAATAACCAAACCAGCTTTATAATATTGACAGGAATCACAATATATCCTTCCTATACTTAGTATTTCACTATTATGGTAATACAAGTACATGACATTTGATGTAATTGTCCTATGTATGTATGTATGTATGTATGTGTTTTCTTGGCCATTATGGGTGTATTATTGCAAATAAAGTAACACTATTGGTTTGAAGTAAGGTATGATAGGCAAGAACACTTGTATGAATGATATGCACATGGGAATTAAGGATTAGGTCATAAGATTATGAATAGGAAACTGTTTTTTCTGTCAGAAATTGATATTTGGCATATAACAAAATGGACAACACTTAATTACATAAAGATGTAATGTATTCATATTACTGTTGTATTAATCACAGCTATGAATCATTTAAAGCTCAAATCCCAGTCTGAGAAGGAGATGCTATAAGTTGTTCAGGACTTCACAGCATATGGCTCAGGGGATATAAAACATAGACAGGGAATATGAACCCATGTCCCCTGTGTCCCCACAATAACTATTACATTCTGCTAACACAATACAAATCTTAATACTTCAACTCTGTTCCACATCTCATGAAACATTCTGAATACTATGGCAATGTGCCACATCTCATGAAACATTCTGAGTACTTCGGCAATATGCTACATCTCATGAAACATTCTGAATACTTTGGCAATGTGCCACATCTCAAGAAACATTCTGAATACTTGAGCAATATGCCACAACTCATGAATCATTCTGAGTACTTTGGCAATGTGCCATATCTCATGAAACATTCTGAATACTTTGAAAATGCACCACATCTCATGAAACATTCTGAATACTTTGGCAATATGCCACATCTCATGAAACATTCTGAGTACTTTGGCAATATGCTACATCTCATGAAACATTCTGAATACTTTGGCAATATGCCACATCACATGAAACATTCTGAGTACTTTGGCAATATGCCACATCTCATGAAACATTCTGAATACTTTGGCAATATGCCACATCGCATGAATCGTTCTGATTACTTTGGCAATATGCTACATCTCAAGAAACATTCTGAATACTTTGAAAATGTGCCAAATCTCACGAAACATTCTGAGTACTTTGGCAATATGCTACATCTCAAGAAACATTCTGAATACTTTGGCAATATGCCACATCACATGAAACATTCTGAGTACTTTGGCAATATGCCACATCTCATGAAACATCCTGAATACTTTGGCAATATGCCACATCTCATGAAACATTCTGAATACTTTGACAATGTGCCACATCTCATGAAACATTCTGAATACTTTGGCAATGTGCCACATTCATGAAACATTCTGAATACTTCGGCAATGTGCCACATCTCATGAAACATTCTGAATATTTTGGCAATATGCTACATCTCATGAAACATTCTGAATATTTTGGCGATATGCTACATCTCATGAAACATTCTGAATACTTTGGCAGTGTGTTACATCTCATGAATCAGTCAGCACTTTAGGTTCAGTGTCACATTTCATGAAACAGTGAGTACTGAATGAGCTCTGTGCAAAATCTCATTAAACAGTATGCACTTTATTCTCTGTAACAGTACGCACTTTGTGCTCAAGCCACATCTCATGAAACAGTCAAGGGCTTAGTATTCTGTGCCAAATCTCATGAAACAGCTAGCACTTTGTGCACTATGCTACATCTGGCACTCTGTTCAGTGTAATATCTCATGCTTTGTGCTCAGTGCCACATTTCACCAATCAGTCAGCATTTTGTGCTCTATATATGCCACATTTCATGAAACAGTCAACAATAACAGACTGACATTAGATTAAATTGGTGTACATAAATTCATTTTCTATATCATGTGAGCATTATAATCAGGAGAGGTAAGGAGAGCACCTGCACATGATCGAATCATGCTGTCATTATCACATGCCTACTAAAGACATACGACAGACATTCTTGTAAATATAGTTATTTTCTATATATAGTGATTTACATAATGATCAGTTGTCAAACAAGTGGTGAGAACCTTAAGTATAATCCTGCTTGATAAATCACTTCATAATTACCAATAAATGATGGACTAAGTACAAAAACCACAAATGATTGTTGGGAGATACAAGTGTTATTCATCATTTCAAAAATAACATGTTTTTTTCATAGACAGGCATTAAACATACACATACGGCATGTATGGTATGTTGTTCAATGTTGCAAAAAATGACAAAACGAAAAATAAAGGAAAAAAAATCAGCAAATTAAGTACTAGTAATTATGTAAAAGATGTGATCACAGTCATATTTAAATATTTTTTCATTAAAAAAAATTATGCTCAAATAATTAACCTGATTGAAAAAAGTGTCCTGAGATAAAAGGAATTTTGGTGAAAAAAAAAACAAATACTGAACTTATTCTCTATAAACATAAGAAATAGAACTAATCTGTATCTCTCTTTTTTGACTTCACCAAACCTTTGTTATGAATGAGTATTGAAGATTGGCTGGATGCATAAAATCATTCATGTCGATGACAACCAGTTTGGTTGGGATCCTTTGTATAATATATTTTTTACATGTACTAGTATATCATATGGGTTACAACTAACAAATTCTTATTGCATGTACTTCATTAGTCAAACAGTGCTAAAAAATTTTTGCAATAATTCTGATTTCAAGGTTTTTCACAAAAATAAAAAGAGGCTCTAAAGAAAACATACCATGATTAATTTGCTTTTTTGAGAGATTTAAACTTGATGCTTTATTTATGCAGTGCATAAAAAAACTGACAAAAGCATGAAAGGATAACCAAATTGATTGATTGGAGTTGAACTTCGCTTTTATCACTATCGTCCAAGTGCGAATCGATGGGATCATTATCAGAGTCTAAACAATAGATGTGATTCCGATAAAGGAATTATTACTGTCATAAAATCAATAATGTTTACAACAGTAATAATGACTTTTTCAACAATAGCATATATTGTGTTGACTATCATAATGATCTCGTCGATTCGCACTTGGTCGATAGTGNATCAAAAGTTTGGCAATTCATAGTAATTAACTAATTATTTTGTAAAAAAGCATATATACAAAATAAATTTCAAGCACTTTCATTCATGACAATTAAGTATTTTCTCACAATCACACAATATGACACAACAGAAAAAAAGAGGAATTTAATATTCCATGTAACAATATTTAACTTGTTAAATTATCATCATAATTTAAATGAACATATTAAAAATATCCTAATCTATTAAACTCTTATAATAATAATCAAATTTAAAGAACTTCTTAAGATTTTTTCACACTATTGTTATTTGGCATTATTTTTCTTTGAATTTAACAAAATAATAACTGATTTGTTTAAGTAAAAGATCGCAAAACTTATTTGACTTTAAATAATCAGGATATCTACATGTATATGCATGTGAACAGAATACTTTTCTTCATATAATTTTTTTTATGTTCATGCTAAAGCATAAATCAATAACAGACTAGTGTGCTCATTTTAGATAAAATGTAATCTAATGGTACAGTACATAAGTCAAAAGAAGAATTATATCAGCACTTTTCATACATGTACATGTACATATACATGTACCGCATCAACACTTTTCTTTACATGTACAATTATACCACATTTACATTATACAAAATCAGAAATCATATTCTATACATCTGTGTATAAAATTATAGAGCATTCCTTAAACCCAAACCCCTCACCCACTAAAATATACCCCCACTTGACTGTCAGTCATTTAAGCAGAATTGGGTTCAAAACAACCTTCTCTGCCTACCATCAAAGATAAATGCATTCCAAATCAGATCTTTAGCATTCAGAGGAATCATCGGTTGTCCTTGTGTGCTAAACTTTCATCAGATATATGCATGCATGTTCAAAGTCAGATAATCCAACCATTATACAGTTACTAAGATCTGAACTCAGACATAAACTTGAATGCATCAACAAGGAAGTGTAAATCCATGTGATCCATCCATGGATCTAATTGCCTGGATGCTGGTACATGCAAGTGCAAGATTCAATTATCCTACAGTAACTGATATCTGAACATGAAACTAAGAACTACATGTAAGTCTGGTAAATGAAAATCAAGCATAAAAGTGACCTACTTTTGTCTTGCACATGCATATGCACAAATATACTTCCTAAGGCACTCGGCAACCCAGGCCCCAAATGCGGACGGAGAAACAGGAACTAGGGTACTCAAATAGCTCCTCCATTTTTTAGACAAACCCGGATTCCCTTTTCACTTGCTTATAACATATCAAACTTGTCCTAATATTGCCATCTATAAGTTGAAGGTGTTCTTAGATCTGACGATTAAAAAAAGTATCAAGGGGCATTGCTTTATAGTGTCTCGTATCAATTACTGTTCAGTGACAATATCTATGATGTACTGTTGACTCACTTCAAGAACAACTTGTTCAAATGAATCATGATGATCTTTGATGCTTCAAAATATAAATGAAAAAATTAAATAACGTTAAAGTAATTCAAAGTTAAAGTGAATTACTAGTAAGAAATTCTGTAATATATTCCATTCCTAAAAGGTATAATTTAACATTCATAATGACATTAATTGTTAAGGTATTTGTTTATGTATAATTTTAGATTTAAATTGTTGTGTACCTATTACAATACAATATATAACAACTCACTGTTGTATTCTACTTTTCCAAGAACTTTGGAACTTGTGGAAAGAATCAATTGTTTAATTGCATTCCTTTCATGGAGAATTGAAGAAAAGAAAGGATTAAAGGTCACACATGGTAGAAGAAAATTATAAACAGATAAACAGACTTTGTTATATTCAATTTTGAAGCTTTCATGCAGGGAAATGAAAAGTTCCTGGAAATCCCATTGGAAATCGCCTTTGATGGAAAAACTAGAGCTGTTGCCGAAATAGGCAGCCAGTTATACCCCTTGTTAATTGAATCCTGAATCAATATGGCTAGTGTAAGTTTAAGTGTGTGTGGACACAATACATTTGTGGACTCAGTGCAAATGTGGACATAATCATGATAATACAAGTATGGACATATTGATACATATCCCCTCTTTTTTTGAGAAATTATTCATAGAAAAATGATCTCCCCTTCAAAATTTTTGGCAGCAACCATATTACTTGATACTTCATGCAAAACTTCCGGTGGTATACTACAACTGTGTAACATTTCATCAAAATTAGAATACACATTTAAGAGAACATGTCCTGACAACATTTGTCCCCTTTTTACCAGGAAATATTCAAAGATGAATTAGCTATCTCACCTTCAAAATTTGGGGCAGCAACCATATTACTTCATGAACATTTTTAGGTGGTTTGCTACAACTGTGCAACATTTCATCGAAATCAAAGAATCCGTTTAGGAGAACATACACTGATAAGGTTCATCCTCCCCATTTTGCCAGGAAATATTCAGAAATGAATTACCTCCCTTTCAAAATTTCAGAAAGCAACCATATTACTTCATGCACATCTTCAACTATGTAACATTTAATAAAAATCCAAGCAGCCGTTTAGGAGAACATTGCTGACAAGGTACATGGACATACAGATGGATGGACAGACAGATGGACAGGGTGATTCCTATATCCCCCAAACTTTGTTTGTGAGGTGTATAACAAGTCACAAATTTGAAAAAAAACATAAGTTCAGATTTCATTATTATGTTGCAACAAAGAAGCCTAATTTATATTCCAATGTCATGTAGGGTTTGAAATTATAATTTCATTGTGAATGTAACTGAAGAGACTTACAGCTCTAGGAAAGCCATACCAAAACTATGTATTACCAGGAAACATCTATTGTTTCACAGTTTTAAATGTATACAAGATATGAATTATTTCATTTTAAGGTTTAGTTTTAGAGATATGGATTATTTGCTTCAAACACAATGTACTTTTTCTTCTTAAAAATTCTTCTTTTGGTATTCAGTATACCATCCTCTAGTCAATTATTACATACTGTTTACATGCGTGGACAAAATTTAGAATTATAAACAATAAGTGCTAAAGAAAATGAAACATGATTATAACTATTTACAAATTTGAATTTACATGAATGAGTGTTCAGAAGAGTTGATGCTAACTGTTCTCTGAAGTTAATTGTCAATGGATGACACTCACATGTAATAGTTTTAGATACAGGAATTTGCTTAAATGTAAACAGATTTGGATTATTGATACCCCTTTTAAATAAGATTCACAAACATCATGACATTTTTTTCACATTTTCATAACAACTGTTTCCCCAATAATAAACGGTTGATTTGCTACAATCTGTAGTGGTAACAGTTTTACAATAATAATTAAACTTGAAAAAAACTTCATTTTTAGAACAAAAATGATTGATATACTTATAAATAATTCATCTTTTTTTTCAGAGTTGTAATAGGTAACATCTAGAAGCACTAAGTATACCTAGCACAGAAATTAACACCTAATAAATGTTTCCAATGAATTTTTCTTCATATTTAGTTCTTAACACTTTACTAGCCATTCATGCCAAAATGTTAAGAGTTATGCGAGAGTCGCCAACAACTACCAAAAGCTTACTTCAAGAAGATTTCAAAGAAACAAACCCCTTTACCATTAAAATATAAAAATTTCAAGTACGGTACATCATAAAAAGAAGATTTAGGCCCCTTTGACTCCTTCTAACTCAGAAATGGTGACAACTACTGTATGTTGAAATTATTGACACACTGCAAATTTCAAGAAGAACCCCATTTATTCTATAAGGCACTTCGTAGATATAAGATTTCAACTAGTCAATTATTTGTTCCATCAAGTACAGGTAAAAAATAATGTCCTGGAAAATTTAAACTTATCCAGTTTATAACTACCTACATGTATCCTTATTCATTTGAGTTAGGAAATTATACACCACAGATACTAGTATAAAACTTTAACCTTATTTAACATTATATATCAAGTGCTAACATTATGCGAGGACATATATCTGAGTTAATGGTTTAATATTGAATGGTGCTACTTGTCTTTAATATTCAACATTGTTCAAAAGATAACATTGTCACACAATTTGACTGGACAATTATCATATACATGATATACATGTATGAAGTAAAAAGTTCTGCCAATATAATACAAATATATATATACAAGAGAAGGGGAAGTCCGAAACGACAGCTGATCCCCTCGACTGGTTGTTGAATGTTTGTCTAGTATAACAAGCACTCCACAAAGTGACTTGTTACTTAAACCTGAGCCAGTCATGCAAGAAATGTAGTGACCTTACTTCAATCAGGAGCATATACCTATAGCATATTCATCTACTGATGAAAGATTAATCTTCTACAAGTTGTAGTACATCTAAGATCAAGACTGTTACACAAACCATAACCAGAATCTGGAGCTTTGTAATAACTTTACAAGAAGCATCTACATACAAAATATTAATCCTCTACGAGTTGTAGTATCTCAGATCTGGACTCTAACAAAAACTTTAACCTAAGTCACTCATGCATGAAATGTAGGTCAAAGTGACATAACTTTTATCTGGAGCTTCATAACTTTACAAGATGTGCTCATATACATACAAAATATTATTCCTCTACGAGTTGTAGTATTCCAGATCTGGACTCTTACAAAAAACTTTAACCTAAGTCACTCATGCATGAAATGTAGGTCAAAGTAACCTAATTTCTATCTGGAGTTTCGTAACTTTACAAGAAGCATCTACATACAAAATATTATTCCCCTACCAGTTGTCATGGTTGTAGTATTCCAAATCTGGACTCTTACAAAAACTTTAACCTAAGTCACTCATGCATGAAATGTAGGTCAAAATAACCAAATTTTTATCTGGTGTTTTCAAGCATGGTAACTTTACAAGACACATCTACATGCAAAATATTATTCCCCTTACTAAGAGTTGTAGTATCCCAGATCTGGACTCTTACAACAACTTTAACCTGAGTCACTCAAGCATGAAATGTAGGTCAAATCCATCTATTCTATATATCAACCTAAATTATTATTCAAGATATGCATCCATGGACAAAACCTTGTCCATCTATGACTTGTTATTCAAAAGATATATGGTCTTAAGTTTGAATGAACGGACGGACAAACCAAGGAATAGAATAACGAACGAACAGGCGAAACGCTATATCCCCTCCCAAACTTTGTTGGGCGAGGGGATAATAAAGCTCACAGAAGATTTAAAAGCATGTTTTTGTTCCCTACACCGATGTCTTACGTAATGAAGTACTATTACATGTATTCTTTTACCATGTTGCTTTAAAATATAAGATGCACATTATGCCACACTCATCACAAAGAACATTGCATCTGATGGAAAATTTTATGCAATAGAACTCATTTGTGTTTTAGTTGCAGTGAATAGCAATGATATACCTATACTTCAATTGTCTAACACTATGATTAATTTTCACTAAACAAATACACTGTATAGGAACAATACCAGGTATTTGTACTGGGACTGGTACCATCAACAGAGAAAAAAATGAACTGTTAAAGTACAGTAAACTTGTTATTAGTTTAGTTAGTACCAATTTTAGTGTACGG
>MJUU01069114.1:76983-101290 GCA_002080025.1 Modiolus philippinarum
ACATGATCTGAAATGTTCCTATAATATACAAATAGACATCTTTTGAACTGTTTTAGTCTTTATCTTTAAAACATAGAGCTTATAAGAATGACTGTCGCTCTCCGCAAAAGTGACTAAAGCTTTCAAAATCCTAGAATAAACCCTGCAATAGTCCTTTGGTGGTCCGTTCAGAAGTTGTTCTGAATTGTGTTCTTTAGATTCATGGGTAGAGTATTAACTTAGTGGGGTACAACTGGATCCCCAAGTGAAAGCACAGTTTCAGTTTATTTTTGTTCGGGAGATACATGGGTAGAAATACCGGTAAGTGGTCGGACATGTCTGTTTACTATCAGATTTGATTTTTGTGTTTTTGTTCTGCAGATTCCTGGGTAGAACTTAGTGGTGGAGCAACTCCTCCAGTGGAAGCACAGTCAATATATAATGGTAACTTAGAAAAGTTATTAATAGAAGCACAAAGAGAGTCAAGGTCATCATCCAGACCAAACAGTAAAGAGTCATCTGCCAGGGGGAGGTAATTGAAATGAGTTTCATAGTTATAAGACCTTGAAATAACATTATAGATGGTTGTAAAATGTAGACGAAGTGGAATTTTACTGCTGGTTTAAATAAAATAACAAATGAATGTTTGAATTTAAAGAGCTGTCACTGACTTGTGATGAATTAGATAGTTTATTAGACTTATTACTATAGTTAATGAACAAATAAAGGGGTATGAAGTAAATGTTCATGGGACAAATCCCAATAAATACACGGTAAGATTAAGCTATAGTTACTCTGTAGTATAATTTTTCCCCATTATTTATTCAAAGTAGCTAATGGATACCCTTGTACTTGTATGTTGTTTTCTGCTTAAATTATGGCGGGTTTCCTGGCTCTTTAACGTATTATATTTGCAATTCTTCAATGAACATACCAATAAACCTAAAGTAACACATATAACAAGTCCTTCTAAACTCCTGTCTATTATTTGCCAATCAACCAATCAAGATTCTATAGAAATTCTATTGTATACCAATTTGTACTGCCTGAAGGGGTTTACCTTGATACTCCAGTAATGACAAATTGGTATACAAAAGAATTCTATAGAATCTTGATTGGTTGATTGACAAAGAAAAGAAAGGAGTTGTTATAGGTGTTACTTGAGGAATATTGGTATGTTCATTGAAGAATTGCAAATATAATACGTTATTGAGCCAGGAAATCCGTCATAAAATGTTCTTGAGGTTATAAAGAGCATGTGCAAAAATAATTCTTTATATATGCCCCTCTTTAATGTATATCAATATTCACATGTGTTTGTTGATAATTTTCAGTCCTAAAGGTCTTCACAGTCCAACAAATGAATTATCAAATGGAGAAAATCAGGTAAATATAAAATTCACTTGTGACAAAGTCCAACAAATGAGTTATCTAATGGAGAAAACCAGGTAAATTACGTACATGTATATCTCTGTGCATTTAATTTACTTTAACTGTAATGTGTGTCCATTTATATCAATGCTCCAGAAAAATACCATACAATTGTGTACACAACTGATGAAATCAAATGATTCAAAATAGTGTTGAGTTTGTTCTATATGTTTAGTGTAAGTTAGTTAGAATGGATGAAATATGGAAAGTGAATATAAAAAAAAAACCAAGAATATGTGTCTAACGGACACAATGCCCCGCCTCGCAACTATTTTGAACAATGCTATATTTCATGATCAGTTAAGCATGAAGTTGGTTGCATGGATATGTTTTTATTATGATTTTTGTTTAATTATACCCTAATGGGTGTTTAATGATAATAGCATACAATTAACAGAAAAGAAACTTAAACCTATGGATCAACCTCAAACTATCCCCCTTTTTTCTGTAATCAGTGAAGCATGAAGTTGGTGGCATGGGTAAATATTTATTATGTATTTGTTTGTTTATATCCTAATAATTATTTATATAAAGTTACATAATAAAAGCATACATCTGTCACAGAAAAGAAACTTAAATCTGAGGTTAAATCTCATACTATCCCCAATTTTCCATGATCAGTGAAGCATGAAGTTGGTAGTAAGGATAAATTTTTATGATGATTTTTGTTTAATTATACCCCAATGTATATTTATACAAAGTTTCATTATAATAGCACACATTCTTCACAGAAAAAAAAATTCAACCTAAGGATAAACCTCATAATACCCCCTTTTTTCCATGATCAATGAAGCATGAAGTTGGTAGCATGAACAAATTCTTATTATGATTTTTTTTTAATTATACCCTAATGAGTACATGATGATAGCATACATCCTTCACAGAAAAAAAAAGTTGAAGTTCAACCTAAGGGTAAACCTCATAATACCCCCTTTTTTCCATGATCAATGAAGCATGAAGTTGGTAGCATGAATACATTTTTATTATGATTTTTGTTTAATTATATCCTAATGTGTATTTATACAAAGTTTCATGATAATAGCATACACCCTTCACAGAAAAATAACCTTAAACCTGAGGGTAAACCTGAATTGGGACGGACGGACGGGCGGACAGAACCGAACGCTATATGCCCCCTACTATCGTAGGCGGGGCATAAAAATGGTTCATATAATGAAAATGCTCATTATTCAATTAATTAAAGGGTAAAGATATAATACAGACTCTGAACACAACAATGTACATGTAAATGTTCAGCAAATTAAGCTTTGCTCTCATTCTAGCTTTTTAACTGTAATTATTGACAAACACAGCCTTTATTGTCTAGTTTATATAAAGAAGAAACAGCAGATTTCAATTTAGAACTTGAATGTAGAACAATTAACAGAAGGTGCACTTTCATAAGACAAATTATTATTTCTGCACTGAAAATTTTGATCATGAAAAATTCTCTACTTGTTAGTACATGTATTATTTTCTCCATACCTGATACATGGCAACCATACTGTTGCAGATCTTGAGTTTTGAGTACTATAGGTCTTTTCAAAAACTCATTTGTCCCAACTTTGGTTTCGTTTTTAGATACAATAAGACAGTCCTGGTTATCAAGTTAACATCTGATCTATGGCTATGTACAATTTCACCTCTTCTCCTGAATACAGTTCATAACACTGTTTATAATTGGATTACATACTAACGTTACTACAATTATAACATTTCGTAATGGAAAAGTTTAAGTTATTACTGTAATGAAGAAAAGATAACAGGAAACACTTACAATGACTGAACATTACAATCACATGTCACAATCCACCAGGGAACTGCACAAGAAAAACAATAAAATGACAAAAGACATAGACAACGATAGGAACTGGGGATAGCCGGACTTGGTACCGGCACAAGCAACAGCTAGTGGATAGGTTAACCCGTTTATGGGTACCCAAACCTCCCCTTTCTCTATCCTGTTTCCCTATAATATAATAATCATATAAATAACAAAACCCCATACATGCAGACCACTAACTCCAAGACCACAATCTTGAAAAAGAAAAATTAAGACAAAGCGTAATTTAGAAAGATGGGTCAAGGAGTGTTTGCCGCTAAACTGTCTTTTTAGTCAACTTGTGTTGTCTGACCGTTTACGAGTGATGATAACCTGAGCAAAGGGAGTTTGAACCTCCACTTGACAGGAGAGCTCCAATCCAGAAAAAAGGTAACAACACTTAAGGATGTACTCTGGTGAGGAGCCAAAATTTTTAAGTATCAAACTTTTTTCCAACCTTGATTTTTGCAATGTTCTTACCCCATAAAATCAATTTGTGCAGAAAAATTCATAGGTTGCTGTGCAAATTTTTTTGCTACAGATGTTTGAAAGTGACAGATTTTAACACTTTTGCTCATTTTTGACTATTTTTATGGTTAAAAAAATCTATTAGCTTAGAGTATCTCACTTTTTCTCATACTTTCTGAAAAGTTGTAAATAGAAGGAATGAACCGATTCAACTCACAAATTTCATATGTTGGTGTTGAATTAAGAAAGTTTTTATCCATTTCCTTGCATTTTTAGGGTAATTTCAGCATTTACAGATTCCCCTAAAAATGTAGATTTTCAAAATTTGTATGCCCCCGGATCTTTAGATCGGGGGCATATTGTGTTTGTCCTGTATGTCTGTCTGTCTGTCTGTCCACAACTTTAACCTGGCTCATAACTTTTAAACCAGATGTTGTAGGACCTTCATATGTGCTATGTGTATTGATCATGTGAAGCTGAACATTATTATGCAAATTTCACTAAGGTCAGGTCAAAGGTCAAGGTCACAGAGGTCAAAAGGTCAAAATCTAGATTTTGCTATAGCTCGTTAATTACAATTGCTAGAGGCTTGATATTCTACATGTGAATAGATCTAATGGAGCTTAATACAAATCCACCAAAAAAATTTGGGTCAGGTCAAAGGTCAAGGTCACCGAGTGCAAAATTGAAAACTTTAACAAAAACTTTAACATTGCCTATATATTTTCAACCAGATGTGATAGGACCTTCATATTTGGCCTGTATATTGGTCATATGAAACTGAACAGCATTATGCAAATTTCACTAAGGTCAGGTCAAAGGTCAAGGTCATAGAGGTCAAAAGGTCAAAATAAAGATTTTGCTCTGGCTCATTAATTACAATTGCTTGAGGCTTGATATTCTATATATGAATAGATCTAATGAAGCTTAATACAAATGCACCAAAAAATTTTGGTCAGGTCAAAGGTTAAGGTCTCTGAGTGAAAATTTGAAAACTTTAACATTGCTGATATTTTTCCAACCAGATGTGATAGGACCTTTATATTTGGCCTGTATATTGATCATATAAAGCTGAACACCATTATGTAAATTTCATTTAGGTCAGGTCAAAGGTCAAGGTCACAGGGGTCAAAAGGTAAAAATCTAGGTTTTGCTTTTAGCTCGTTAATTACAATCGCAAGAGGCTTGATATTCTGTATGTGAATAGATCTAATAGAGCTTAGTACAAATTATTATTTCTAGTGATTGCAATTTTATTATTTATGTTGTATGGTAGACATGGTTGCTGCCGGGGGCATAGTGTTTCACAAACACATCTTGTTTAAAAGGTAATGGTTTAAACTTCAATTATTTTGTGATTTTTTTATTGCAAAAATATGCGACACTATATTTGAAAAAGCAAAAATAAATCTGAAGTGCATATTTTTTCCATAAAATTGCTTTTTTCTAACCTTCCCCTTATTTTGTGAAAATTTGGCACAAATTCATCAGCCAATTAGGCCATAAATCTTCAGTTTGTGATATACTATGAAACTACTTGACAAAGATGAATAATTTTTGACACAATTTAAAGATAAACATATATTTTGTTAATTCAATGCTTTTGTGCATAAAATATGAATTATTTTTTAGTTATTCACAAACGAGATTTCAATGGGACCAAAACATGACTAGAATACATTCTTGATGGAAAGGGCTATTGCTGAAAAAAGCTTTTGGATAACATTTTCTGCAGATATGTTCTGGCGTCTATCTTGGGATCACTTATAAGTTAGTACTGGTTATTCTCTTCCTGTGTATTGTATTACTGCAAACAACCACATCGCATGCTGATTGGATGATGAAAGGGGAAATCAAAAGATGTTAGAAAATATTAAAACATTTTTTAACATAACTGAATTCATTAGTATATTTTACTATCATAAATGTTATCACATTTTAATTTTTTGACTATACATGACAAAAATTATTTTTTTGTTCCAGGAAAACAGAGATCCAGGAACAGATTGGATATGGGACTGGTCTAGTCGACCTGAAGCACTACCTTCAAGGTATTCATATAAATGATAAATCTTTATCAATGCTCCGGCAGTTACCAAGAGCCTATAAGAAAATTTGTACTTTTCTCCATGTCATCACCAAATTGACTTTTTTTAATTCTCTACAATGACTCGGTATTTCTGGACTGTGATCATGATTTTTGTTTTTTTCTGTGTATGCCCTAAGCTAGAAGTAATTAATTTTTGTGGATACACATTTTCATTGGGAGGCAGAAATTTATTATTCAATAAAACTTGAATCTGTTTTGGAAATATTTCCATCTGAAAACTAAATATACTTTCATTTTTGTGTCGCCTGTTGTAAACAGAGTCTACACAAAGGGATTACTATCTGACATCTTATGTTATCCTGCATCATACTGCGTCGTCTGTCAGTTTTATATCCACAACTCCTCCAAAACTGCTTGTCTGAATTCAAACAAACTTTCAGGTTATGTTATTGCCCTAGTGAAGTTGTGCATCTGATACATAAAATTTTGTTTTTACAGATTTTTGAGGTTGATTGAGCCAAAATAGCTCATTTGTTATTCTGTTTTTCATATCCGCAACTCCTTCAAAACTGCTAATCTGATTTCAACCAAACTTTCAGGATATGTCATTGTCCAGGTGTAGTTGTGCATCTGATACTTAAAATTTGTTTGTACAGATTTTAGAGGTTCACTGAGCCAGAATAGCTCATTTGTTTTTCTGGTTTTTATACCCCGCCACACATGGTGGCGAGGTATTATGTGATACCCTCAGTCGTGTGTTGGTCTGTCCATCTGTCCATCCCCCGAAGGTTTCCGACTGATAACTTGTGAACGAAGTAACATAAGGCCTTAAAACTTGGAATGTAACTTGTTTACCACAAAACTCAGGCCAAGTTCGATTTTGGGTTCAGAGGTCCAAGGGATTCTGGAGTTATGTCCCTTGAAACTTTGAAAGTTTGTGAATTTTAGGGTTTCCGACTGATAACTTGTGAATGAAATAATATATTGTCTTCAAATTTGGTATGTAACTTGTTTACCACAAAACTCAGGCCAAGTTCCATTTTAGGTTCAGAGGTCCAACTGGTTCTGGAGGCGAATTTGAGGGTTTCCGACTCATAACTTGTGAACAAAATAATATATTGTCTTCAAACTTGGTATGTAACTTGTTTACCACAAAAGTCAGATCAAGTTTTATTTCGGGTTCAGAGGTCCAAGGGGTTCTAGAGTTATGCCCCTTGAAACTTTGAAAGTTTGTGAATTTTAGGGTTTCTGACTGATAACTTGTGAATAAAATAATATATTGTCTTCAAATTTGGTATGTAACTTGTTTTCCACAAAACTCGGACCAGATTCCATTTTAGGTTCAGAGGTCCAAGGGGTTCTGGATTTATGCCCCTTGAAACTTTGAAATTTTGCAATTTTTAGGGTTTCCGACTGACGACATGTAAATGAAATAACATATTGTCTTCTGATTTGGTATGTAAATTGTTCACCATAAAACACAGGTCAAGTATAATTTTGGCTTCAGAAGTACACAGGGATTTATTCTTCTTTAAACTTTGAAATTTAGTGAAACGTGGCGGGGTATCATGTAATCATGCACCATTACTATTTTTGTAATTGCAACTCATTTAAAACTGCTTGTCTGATGCCAACCAAGCTTTCAGGATATGTCATTCACCTGGTGTAATTGTGCACTGATAAATAGAATTTTGGTTTTACAGAATTTAGAGGTTCAAGAGCCAAAATGGATCATTTCTTAATCTGTTGTGTTAATCGACAACTCCATCATAACTCAGATTCCAACTGAACATGCAGGATATGTTGTTCACCTGATCTAGTTGTGCATCTGATACATACATGTAAAATTGATATTACCTTACTTTTATAATAAACATATTTATTAAATAGCACATGTATCAATATACAATTACAACAGGAATTGACATTTCCCCCATATTAAGTAAACAATGAAATGATATGGGGTAAGGCTGTTATTTTTTTATTTTTAGTTTTACGACTCCGACCGACCCTAAATTTTGTCAAAATGGAAAAAAAATAAAATTGAAAATTGCTCAATTTTTATTTTTTTTTATTCCCTCCGACCCTGTATTTTTATGCCCAAAAAAATAAAATCCTGCATAATTGATTAAAAAACCTTACTTTGTGCTTTAAATAAGGTTTTCATAAGTACTTCAATTCTTATTTATTTATTTCCAACATTATTATAACTGAAAGACCATCTTCAAAACACTAGTCATCATAATCTTGAATCATTTTGATATTCGAAAAAAAAATCAATGATCCAGGAAGATTTTTATTTTATTTTTTTTCCGTCCTCCTACCAATGATCATTGACTGAAATTTTTCATAAAACTAAAAATATAAAAACTGTGGCCTAAATGTACATGAGACAAAGTCTCTACAAATACATGGTATATCCAAGCAAAGGAACAAGGCTTTTATTGTTGTTCTATCTTGAAGTCACCATGAGGCCTTCAACCCCATATTAAGTCTTACTGATGATGAAGATAAGGCAAATATTAAATATATCATTTTGTAAACCTAGCTTTGTGACATGTATTACCAGTTTAAACTTACAGTGTATTTGTATTAATTTTTTAACAAACTACATTTATATATATATATTAATGCCACCCTGACAAAATGTTTGAAGGTATATTATTTTACACTTGTCCATCCCTTTGTTTATCTGTCCCTTTGTCCATCTAAACAAATAAAAATGCAACTGTTGATTTTCTTCAGAAAACAACCTCAAGAGAATCAAACTCACAATGTTCACCATTATAAGTAATTATATATAATAATGTTTGAAAAAATGGAACATTTCAAGTGTCATAAATTAGATGAGACTTTGAAGAAAGGTTGTCTAGCACACATAGAAATGTTTTGGTTTCAAATTGTCAAAGTGGCCATTACTGTCATAGAAAATGAGAAAAAACAAGAGCTGTCGCCGAATGGCAGCCAGTTATACCCCCGCTCATTGAACACTGAATCAATATGGAAAGTGCAAATTTAAGTGTGTGCGGATACAATGCAGGTGTAGACACAGTTCAAGTGTGGACACAAACAAGTATGGACCAAAAATTTTCAATATATTGGTATAATGGGAAAAATTGATGAAGTCAAACAGGAAGTAGATGAGTGACAGACTTGAAAAGGGGAGACACAGTACAACTCATCATACTTAAGCTTCAGACCAAATATCAATTCATTCCTACATACACAAGCTGAGAAATCCTAGACGAAAATTTTCAATTTATGGCTATAATGGGAAAAATCAAAGTTTTCATCAAACAGGAACTAGATGATAGACCGATTTGTAAAGGGGAGACACAGTACAACTCATCATACTTAAGCTTCAGACCAAATATCAAATCATTACTACATACACAAGCTGAGAAATCCTTGACGAAAATTTTCAATATATGGCTATAATGGGAAAAATCGAAGTTTTCGTCAACTAGAAAGTAAATGAGTGACAGACTTGAAAAGGGGAGACACGGTACAACTCATCATACTTAAGCTTCAGACCAAATATCAAATCATTACTACATACACAAGCTGAGAAATCCTTGACGAAAGATGTTCCGGACGGACGGACGGACAGACAGACGGACAAGGGTAAAACAGTATACCCCCCTCTCCTTCGGAGCGGGGGTATAAAAAAAAACAGGAAAATTAAAAGTGACCCAAATATTGAGAAAACTTTACAGAAAGGTTGCCTAGCCCCAAAGAAATGATTTGGTACTCAGAATTTTAAAAATGCCCTGATCCGTTCCTATTGAGACTCAACATGTGTTTAACAGGCACAAATACCATTACTAAGAAATCACTCTTCGATATAACCTTGCACTGGGGCATGTCATCCTCAAGTAGCTTTTAGTTTTTGAAGGTTTAAAATATTAAAGGAGCAGCAAATAACATTATGTTATATATTTGAAAATTTCTTATTTTTTAGTGATTTAGCAGCACGATTTAAGCACCCACGCAAACATGGTCTGAGAAGTTCACATGTAGTAAGGAAAGAAGATGCCTATAGCCTGAAATGTATCCTCATTTCCAATGCCTGCTCACTTCTTGTAGGATTAGGTCTAGCAAGTATTGGGTAAGTGATTTAAAAATGGAAAATGTAATACAATGTTTATGATGTTTTATGGGAATTTCTATTAAACTGGTTGTCAAACAAGAGCTTTCATGGTGAGCTTGAAGTGTAACACTGTGTTCAAATCCATATAAACACCAAAATATCCTGTATTTCTTTTTAGCTCACCTGGCTATGTCAGGGTGAGCTTTTGCCATCACTATGCGTCCGTCGTCTGTCTGTCCGTCCGTCAACAATTTAAAAAATCTTCTCTGAAACCACTGGGCCAAATGTTACCAAAATTGACTTGAATCATCACCAGGGTATGGCTTCTCAAAATTGTGTTCGATTAGTGCTCTGGTCAAACAACATGGCCGCCATTGCTAAAAATAGAACATAGGGGTAAATTGCAGTTTTTGGCTAATAACTCAAAAACCGTTACAGATATCAAAAATCTGACAGGGTAAAAATGATCAGCATGATGAGATCTACCCACTGTGCAATTTTGAAGAAAATCTGAAAACCAATCTCGGAGTTATAGCCCTTTTTCCGTTAAATTTTTAAAATGTTTGCATTTTTTATTTTTTATTTCAAAAAGTGTAACAGATAGAGGTCAAGTGTAAAAATGTTCAGCATGTCAAGATCTACCCACCCTGAAATTTTGAAGAAAAGCCATAAACCCTTGTAGGAGTTATTGCCCTTTTTTCACCGAATTTTTAAAAATCTCGTATTTTTCATCTTTTATTTCCAAAACTATAGAAGATGAAGGTTAAGTGTAAATTGATGAAATGTTTGCCATGCTGTGGCGACTTCAAAACCGGTGTTGAAAATTGTTCCTTGACCGCCATTTTCAAAATGGCCGCCAAAAAAGGCGGGAAAATTCAACATTGTCCGATTTCAATGAAATTTGGTTTCCAAATAGATATTGATGTTGCAACTTCAAAACCGGTGTTGATAATTGTTCGTTGACCGCCATTTTCAAAATGGCCACCAAAAAAGGCGGGAAAATTCAACATTGTCCGATTTCAATGACATTTGGTTTCTAAATAGGTCTTGATGTCGCAACTTCAAAACTGATGTTAAAAATTGTTTGTTGACACCCATTTTCAAAATGGCTGCCAAAAAGGCAGGAAAATTCAACATGGTCCGATTTCAATGAAATTTGGGTTCAAATAGATATTGATGTTGCGACTTCAAAACCGGTGTTGAAAATTGTTCGTTGACCACCATTTTCAAAATGGCCGCCAAAAAAGGCGGGAAAATTCAAAATTGTCCGATTTCAATGACATTTGGTTTCCAAATAGATATTGATGTCGCAACTTCAAAACTGATGTTAAAAAATTGTTCGTTGACCACCATTTTTAAAATGGCTGCCAAAAAGGCGAGAAAATTCAACATTGTCCGATTTCAATGAAATTTGATTTCCGAATAGATACTGATGTTGCGACTTCAAAACCGATGTTGAAAATTGTTTGTTGACTGCCATTTACAAAATGACGTCTCGACTTCAAAACTGGTGTTGAAAGTGGTTCTTACCCAGAACGTTTTTTTGTCAAAAAAGCCCAACAAAGAAACATAATAAAACACATTCAGACTTTAAAAACAGTTCAAGATATTGGAGGTGTTCGAGCTATGAAAGTTTGAGAAACTGAAGATCAACTGTATAACTTACAATGTTACCTTGATTGTGGCAACTGAAAGCCAGGTGAGCGATACAGGCTCCTGGGAGCCTCTGGTTTCAGTGATGTACAAAATAGAACTCCATAATAAATTGAAAGACACTGAAATTTTATATAAGCATGGTAAATACATTGTTTATTACAATAATCAATATGCTTTTTTCATTCAAACATAGTGACACATATGAACACATCAGATAGTACTAAAGCACAGCAGCATGCAAGTGACGTCTTCACAGCGATCTACTTGATAATTTCTTGATAACGTCCAGTTCGGAGATACTAACATTATCAGCGACTGCAGAACAAAGGAACTTGATGCAAATTACTCTATACCTTCATGATCACTGATAACAGAAGTAAAGGTGTTTTCATACATGGAACAATGGCAGTAGAATACGGAAGAAACATAGATGTAGTATTTTAAAAATTAGTCCAGAGACAAGACAATACAAGGAGACACGACAGCCACAAGGCACGGAAATGAAAATGCAACATTTACAAGGCATTTTTATGCCCCACCACGAAAGTGGAAGGGGCATAAAGATTTACCCTTGACCGTCCGTACGTATGTCCCGCTTTTAATTTTTGCATTTAGGGCCATAATTTAGTAACCTGAAGTTATATCTTTATGATATTAAATCACAACATTCACCTCTATGAGTACTAACCAATGCACCAATAATTAGGTGTCCATGACCTACATTTCAAGGTTGAGTGACTTTGGTTAAATTTTGCGTTTAGGTCCATTTCTCATCAACTGTACATGATACCATTATGAAATTGCATCATGACTTTCACCTCAGTGAGTAGTACCCAAAGCACTAACAATTAGTGTCCATGTCCTACATTTTACACTTGAGTGACTTCGGTTAAATTTTGCGTTAAGGTCCATTTTTCATCAACTATACATGATACCATTATGATATTGCATCATAACATTCACCTTAATGAGTACTATCCAAAGCACTAACAATTGGGTTTCCATGACCTACATTTCACACTTGAGTGACTTTGGTCAAATTTTGCATTTAGGTACATTTCTCAGCAACTATACAAAATAACTTTATAATATTGCCTCATTATATTCACCTCTATGAGTACTACCCAAAGCACCAACAATTAAGTGTTCATGACCTACATTTTATGGTTGAGTGTCTTTGGTTAAATTTTGCATTTAGGTACATTTCTCAGCAACTATACAAAATAACTTTATATTATTGCCTCATTATATTCACCTCTATGAGTACTACCCAAAGCACCAACAATTAAGTGTTCATGACCTACATTTCATGGTTGAGTGGCTTTGGTTAAATTTTGCATTTAGGACCATTTCTCAACAACTGTACATGATATCTGTATGATATTTCATCATAGCATTCACCTTTATGTGTACTACCGAAAGTATCAACAAGTATGTGTCCATGACCTACATTTCATGATTTAGTGACTTTGGTTAAATTTTGCATTTAGATCCATTTTTCATCAACTATACTTGATATCTTTATGATATGGCATTATAATATTCATCTTAATGAGTACTACTTGAAGAACCAACAATTAGGTGTCCATGATCTACATTTCACATTTGAGTGACTTCGGTTAAGTTTGGTATTTAGGTCCATTGCTCAGCAATTATACATGATATCTTCATGATATTGCCTCATAGCATTCACAGTCACCCTTATTAACTCACCTGGCTATGCCAGGGTGAGCTTTTGCCATCACTTTGCGTCCGTCGTTAGCTCACTTTTAAAAATCTTCTCCTCTGAAACTACTAGAGGGATTGGTTTGAAACTTTATAGTAATCATCTATGACATGTCCTGTACAAACGATTCTCATTTTATTATGATCCGATGAAAAACATGGCCCCCAGTGCTAAAAATAGAACCTAGGGGTAAATTGCAGTTTTTAGCCAATAACTCGAAAACCGATGCAGATATAAAAAATCTGACGGGGTAAAAATGTTCAGAATGCTGAGATCTATCTGCTCTGCAATTTTGAAGAAAATTGGAAAACCCGTCTGAGAGTTATAGCCCTTTTTCCGTAAATTTTTCAAAATTGGTGCATTTTTTATTTTTTATTTCAAAAACTGTAACAGATAGAGGTGAAGTGTAAATTAAAAAAATGTTCAGCATATCAAGATCTACATACTCTGAAATTTTGACGAAAATCCAAAGGCCTGTATATGATTTATTGGCCGTTTTTCACCATTTTTTTTTCTTTTTTTTCCAATGTCATATGGTTATGGGTTATTTCCCTTTAAATTCTGTGTTCAAATCTTCTTTAGTTAAGTTTTCTGTTTTAAGCTTTAGAGAAATTCCCTACTATCACTTCATTAAAAAAATTATTTTTTCCATAATTAAGAGCAAAAACAGTGTTTTTGTGCAAATTTCTGCAATTTTTTGCAAAAATACTTTCTTAATCTTTACCTTAGGCCAAAGTTGTGTTTTTCTCTGTTTTGCGTCCGCGTGCGGGTAGGTTTTTGCCGGCTTTATGGTGAAAACAAACACAAAACTTTTTTTTCGTTTTGTCAAAAAATTTGAAATTTTGATATACCGGAGATAATAGTATACCGCAAATAGTTAAGTATTCCCCCGTAGAAAAGAAAACATGTTGGTTGGAAAAATTAAAGATTACGGCACAAAAGGTGCATAAAACTATTGGAAGTATCACTGGAAATAGTGTATGTCTCCCTGTCAAAGGATAAAAATGTAATACCAGACCCCTTCTCATTTTTGCCCATACCATAACCGGCACTTATATTGGCAACTATCTCATGATAATGTGTCGTACCAGACCCTTTCTCGTTTTTGCCCATAACATAACTGGCACTTATTTAGGCAAGCCTATATATAATTTGTCCAGTTAAACTCTTATTTAATAAATTGTTCTTGTCTCCAACCTAAGGGGGTAGAAAAATCGAAGTATCTATCATTGGGTTTGAAACTGAATGCCATTGACGGTGTTATTTTTCATCTTATGTTTCCTATAAGGAATCTATGAGAATCAATGAAAAAGTGACTAGTCTACAAATGGAAAAGGCTTTTAAAGCCTCAATGAATAGCAAAGTACCACTTATGTATCAAAGAAATTTGGTGCTAACTCTGATGTCGTGATGAATGAATGTAAGCCAAAAGAGTGTCATGTGAAATAGTGTCCGAGTGTGATAAATTTGTATTGAAAACCATTAATAGAGACTGAAAGTAATCATTCTAGTGTTTAATTCCATCCAATAATGAGGCTAGACAGTATTTCATGATGGACACTAAATAATTTTATATGTATGTTGTCAGATTTAATTTTTATAAGGCTCGAACCATTTGATTTTCAGGGGGACCTGGGATTTTTACCTGAGCCAGCAATTTTTTTCGCCCCCTTCCCTGGCCAGATTTTTTTTTCTCATATTCACTTTGCTAGAAAATTTTGTTGAGCCGGGCTTTTTTTTTTAATGGACAGAATCAGGGTCAGATTATTTTTTTCGGCCCAGATGCTAGTCAGAAAATATTTTGGGGCAAAAATCAGAGCCAGAATTTTTTTTCTAAAAAATACCAGCCCAACCCCCCCTTTCCGAAAATCAAATGGTCCGTGCCTAGCCGGGTTTCGAAGGTATATGTAAGGGATGATACAGTTTAGCTCTTGACCGATCATCTGCCCGTGGGTCCACACTCTTGAACACAGCATTTTTCTTCATGTTATGATGTTATGCTCAAAGCAATTAAATGTGTAGTTTGATACTTACTATGGCGTTTTGTGCCACACATCTGATTCACATGCTGGAGAAATGCTCCTTCACTTATCTACTTCCTGCTTACTAATAGCTGTTTTTTTTTCATTGTGGAATACATGGAAATTTTCAAAACATTTTTTTTCGGATTGTGTATATAACTAATTGACATTTGGTCTTGAAGCTTTCAGTATGAGGAGTTGTGCCCTGAAACTCTATATGTGATGTATTCATAAAGCTCATAGCAATGTCATAGTGACTTGTGAAATTCTGTTCCCACAAAAGACAGCAGGCCATATATATGACACATGCTTCATTATCTCAGTATCCATTTATTTTCTCTTCAGGAGTATGTCAAAAAGGCATCCTAACAAAAGAATTAAAGCATGAACCAAATGCTACCCCTTTAGTTTCTTGAAGCAGTCTTTGGTATATTTTTATATGCACATATTTTGAACCAAAGGCAAGGAACATCTATCATGTCTTTGAAATTGGAGACTGAGGCTTTTTACCAATTCAGCTTTAGATCAGCTTTTATCTTGAGTATTTTGATATATTCAACCCTTTAAAAATTATTTATCATTTATACTCCGGTACACAGTGCCCATACTTTGTATGAGAAAATCTTAATATGTGCAAAAAATTTTGTGTTTTTTTTTTCTGTGTGTGTTTTTTCTCCTTGCTGGCTGGTAGGTTTTCAGAAAATGAGTTGACGCAAAACAAATAAAAAAACAGACACGGCCTTATTTCATGTTATAATGATTTTCCTATATAAACATGTTGTGTACATTACTGGGTCTTTAGTGGTGAAGCACTATGATCTCTGCTGACATGTATGTTGAAGTGGTTTATCAGCTTCATAGACTGCTTAATGTTAAAAATATTAGTAATTAAAGCCTTAGTGAGCAGTTGATGAAATTAACCTGAATGGATTTGAATGGAACTTGGCATTAATGATGCTTATGAGGTGCTGACTACAATGTATATATGTATTGTGACTTTTATGCCTAAATGTCATCCAACATGGCCATCTGCAGGGAACTTAGTTTATTACTTGACTGTATGGAAAGAGCATACAAAGAATTTTTATCTGAAACAACTTGGCTAGTCACAATGTATCTTAGATTGTCCCCTTCAAAACAGATGTCCTTCAGGTCTGCACCTTATGCAAATTGGCTACCAATGGGAGACAAAGTTTAATATAGGAGTACATTCAAAGATCTTCTTCTATAAAACCATTTGGCCAGTTGGAAATAAACTTTGGCACAATACTTAATTTTCTTTAAAATTGTGTCCTGCAGATCCATCCCTTATCCAAGATGGCATGCAATAGGGAAAATAGTTAAATTAAAGTTGGATCATATAACGTAATGTTTAGTTACATAGTTTGAAAATGAGACCCTTTAACATATAAGTTGATTTGAAGGTATGTATTGGCCATGGTCCAGGTGAGCGATACAGGCTCTTGAGAGCCTCTTGTTAGTATTCCCCTAAGCCCTGACAATTAGGTGTTCAAGTATATTCATTTTATGACCTACATTACATGCTTCAGTGACTATCATTTATCCTGTTTTACCAATTATGCATAATATCCTTATATTATTATGCTTCATTATTATAATCCCCTTTATAAGCACTTTACATTTCCCCATTTATAAGGTTCCATGGGGGACTTGGGTTAAATTGGTCTAAAGTTCATTTATCTACTAATAATGCCTATTGTGGGGCATCTGAGTCTTATAGACACATTCTCTATTTTTTTTTTTTTATTTTAACACATTAGGATCCACTTTTTCAAATAAATTGTAGAATGATTAAGAGAAATATAAACATATTTCGTGCAAATTACAGGACTGATTTTGACCATTTTTTAACTTTATCCTTTTTGTTAAAATAAATATAAGAAGAGGGAAAAATACAGAACAGTGGACATAATGAACAAGTGTAAGGATATTGAGTTAACAATGTTGGCTTCAGAAGTGAGCGATTACTCATACTCTGATATTTTAATAGACATTGAACAATGCTCTGTATTTCTGGAGTAAAACCAAAGATATACCCATTTTTTCAAGGAATAATGCTTTAATTAAAACTAGTTTAAAACTAATAAAACTAGTTAAACCCAGCCGCAGCAGGTTTGCGCCTGTCCTAAGTCAAGAAATTTATTAAGCCTTTGTGTGTCTTGTATGTTTTCTAGTTTGTTCACTTTATGTCTATGGGAGTCTAGGATGATGTTTATTTCACTGAACTTAATTACTTTTTATTTAGGGGCCAACTCCGACCTGCCGTTGGATGTGGGGTTTCTTCACCATTCATTGAAGATCGTATGGTGGCCTTGAGTTGTTATTACTCCCCTTTGGATCATTGTCTCTTTGACACATTCCCCATTTCCCTTCTTTTTCCTATTTAAATTTTGTTTTAACATGTTGTATTGTTTTATACCAAATTGTACAGTTGCATAAATAAATTGTTTTCATTGTAGTGTAAATAAAAAAAAAATTATCATTTTTCAATCAGTCATGATTAATATTTTTTAAAAAGATTACAGGTATGAAATAAAATCTTGTTTGTGGTTACAGTGAATATATTTCCATTTACAGTTTTGGTTATTAATATATTAGTCAAGATTTCAACTTATCAAAAAATTAGTGTTTCTCTGAAATATGTAAAAAAAAAATAGTGTTTCTCTAAAATATTTCTATCTTTGATTGTTTTGAAAGTTGATTCTGATATTATATATCTTATCAGTATTTTAATTGTAGATTTATAATTTTCATGAAGAAGAACAGATGTAGTCATTGTATGTTGACTAACTGACAGATAGATGTAAACCAACATTGGAGTAACTGCGATTAAACTAAGATCTACGAACAAAGCTTGGAAAATGACTGAGCTCCTGAGAGACAACTGAAAATATGGGAATATCCTATCTTTACTGATTATTATATATACTTCATATATTGTTATCTAACTGTATACTCTTTTCTGCCTGATCTACACTGTAGACACTGTTGTCCTCAGGAGCTATAAATAAACAAATTACCAGCAAGCACTCCCTTAAAAAAGTTGTAAAAGATATGAAATAAACATTTACAAAGTAACATTTTGTAATTTTCTGTAATTTTAGTGTTTAAATGAAAACTTATTCATGTTTAAATTGTCACATTTTGTTGTATAGATAGTTGACATTGTTTGTTTTAGTACTAGTTTGTAGTTCATTCATTGGACACTGTTGTAGTACTAGTAGTCCAATTTTCATTGGAAATGTTTGATTTTGTAATGTAAAACAAATTTGTGAAACAATGATTCCTGTTGTATCATTCTTTTTCTGTTAATTAGTGTATTGCATTGTTATAAGTACTTGTACTTATAAATGTATTGTTAATGCGGAGAAAATGTTGAAATTGAAATTTTTATCATTTATCATTTTTTAATAAGACCTTTTTGAATTTCTAAAAATGCTGATACCTAAATTTACAAATTAGTATTTTCATCTACAGGGACCAGCTTCAAGAGGGATTTTCTTCTGCAATTTTTTTGGGGGTTACATCCCGTCGTCTCATAAAACATTGTTTATATGATCAATTGGTTGTGTCACACACATTATAAAAAGGAAAAAATTGAAGACCCTGATAAACTATATTTTCCATTTTATTTATTAGAAAAGAGCTAGTGGCTAAAATTTTGTATTTTCTAAAACACATGAAAATGTTAATTTTCTATCGAACAAGGTCTCCTGGAAAGCTAGAAGTTAGTCTCCCAAAAATGAAAAATTGAACAAAATTACTAGTGTTTCTCCTGCTGGTGAGAATTTATTGTGATGTTTTCTGGATAAAAAGTTAAATAATAAAATAAAAAAAAGACATAATTTTTTTGTTAAACTGTTTTTCTTTTTATGCACACCAAGAAAATGAAAAAATACTTCATTTTGAACAAAATAAATGTGTTGAAAGGAAATTTTACTGAAACAGAATCTTTCAAAATGTGTTTAGGAAATTAAATTCTTGTAGATATTCTAATGATTTGCATTAAGGAAAAGCATTTTATTGATAACATAAAGCATTTGAAGGGGTAATAACAAATTTTGCACATTATATTTTAAAGTTTTTGTATAGTACTCAGTTAGTATTACAATTGGAATCTTTCTGCTGGAGAAAACGAGGCATGGTAAACTTCCATAATTATTGAATAATTGGTTGATGTAAGGTGACTTTAGATTTAATATGTATTTGTAGTACTATTTATAACCACAGGGTTTGATACTAACACTAGTCCTCCAGCCTAAGGCTAGTAAATATGAGCAAGGACTACCAAAGTCCTTTTGACCAGCAAAATTTTGAAAATTTGATAATGCTATATAATTGGGCCCTTAAAATCACTGCAGGGTTAGTGAAATTGGCAATATGTGGTCCTTTGGTCTTCAGAATAAAAAGTCAGAATTAATGAAATTAGTATCAAACCCTGATTATCATAATATATCAGAAAAGATTTAAATGTAATTGGTTAATAAAGGATTTATTTTGCAACAAACGAAAACTGCTTTTGGTATTGTCTGATATTATTATGTAAATATATTGTATTTGAAATGAAGTATGTGTTTTGATGCTGACTTATTACTGTTCATCAGTAGAAGGCTTTTAAAGCTTTTCAGACTATACTGAAATGTTCTAGTCATTTTGAATTTGAAGGAGACCCTAGATAATATTAGTGCTAAATGACCCACATTAAACTTACAATTGTAGTCAGCATCTAAACACAGCTCGCTTACTATTGTATGATCTGAAAGTTATAAAGAGTTGTCTTTCGGGAGGGATGTTTAATCTCAGGTACCTTCATGTACTAAAGGTATATTTCGTTGAAGGAAATTAAAGCCTCAGAGGTTCTTTGTTAAATGAGCCAACATCTGTTTGTTAATGGGCAGACAACTCTGTTTATTAATGGGCAGACAACTATATGAGTGGGTAAGACAACTGATGAGGTCTTTCTGTATGTGTTGATCAGCATTATGTGATGTGTATTTTAATGTGATATTGTGCATGTTGTATTGAATTATTTGTACACAACTTTACTATACTACTACATTATAATCATAATTTTCTATAATTATAAGTAAAAATAATATAGATATAAAGGAATGCTAAGAATGACATGACATCTGTTTAATCAAACCTATAAGACAACAAATTTGATTGCATTTTGATAGAAATAGATCTCATGTTCTAAATTTTGTTTGTTTTTTGGCTTCATTCTTTGTTTGGTATACCATAAGCCAACCTTAATTCCACAGCAATTTATATCAGCTAAATAAGCGAGGAACAAAATAATCACAAAATCTGCTTGGTCCTGATCTCCAAAAAAGGGCCAGGTCCTGAGTATTTATGGTATGTAGGTCCCAATGACCAGAAAAGACTCCATTTATGTCTTTTCTTACAAGGGCCGAGCAAAAATATTGTAGGTCTGGTGGAAAAAACATAATTTTCTATTAACATGACTGATGGGTAACAAATCTTTTCATGAACTCAGCTAAATTAAAAACTCAGTTGTCTTCCTATGTCATTAACTTAACAGAAGAAAAGATACATTTGTATTTACAAAAGTAAATTTTAATTAAATTAACTAAAGATAATGATTAGCTACAAATTGCTTGTCGGGAAAATCAGTTGGTTACAGTATATAGAGTTTAAAACGCACATTTTAGAAGCTTATAGTTTTGCACATGCTTAGTGTTATAATTACCCCAGAAGACATTATTTTGTTACGGGTATTGATTATATGAAACTTTTGTTTCTGTTTATCAAAATTGGAGTGTTTGATTAGTAAAGGCTGAATAGTATTAAAGACATTGTTCAAGTTGCTTATTTCAGTTGTGTTAAATCTTTGTAAAAATATTTGATTAGCATGTTTCTTTGGTTTTGTAGATAGAACATCATAAACAGTTGACATTCAATGGCTCTAATTGCAATAACGAGAACACCTTAGATGTCGTTGAACCTTTTATTTGGACCCTTTGTGTGAATTTATATTCAGTTAGACCTATGAAGTTATATTCAGTTAGACCTATGATAGTTCGAACAATCCTCCGGCTCAAACTGTTTTACGCGGTCCCTTAATTGTTCGAGCCATTGAAGTTCCATTGTACAAGACTGTTTTACGCGGCCCCTTAATTGTTCGAGCCATTGAAGTTCCATTGTACAAGACTGTTTTACGCGGCCCCTTAATTGTTCGATGTTTTACGCGGCCCCTTAATTGTTCAAGCCATTGAAGTTCCATTGTACAAGACTGTTTTATGCGGCCCCTTAATTGTTCGAGCCATTGAAGTTCCATTGTACAAGACTTGTTTTACACGGCCCCTTAATTGTTCGAGCCATTGAAGTTCCATTGTACAAGACTGTTTTACGCGGCCCCTTAATTGTTCGAGCCATTGAAGTTCCATTGTACAAGACTGTTTTACGCGGCCCTTAATTGTTCGAGCCATTCAGTTCCATTGTACAAGACTGTTTTACGCGGCCCCTTAATTGTTCGAGCCATTGAAGTTCCATTGTACAAGACTGTTTACACGGTCCCTTAATTGTTCGAGCCATTGAAGTTCCATCGTACAAGACTGTTTTACACGGCCCCTTAATTGTTCGATGTTTTACGCGGTCCCTTAATTGTTTGGGCCATTGAAGTTCCATTGTACAAGACTGTTTTACGCGGTCCCTTAATTGTTCGAGCCATTGAAGTTCCATTGTACAAGACTGTTTTACGCGGCCCCTTAATTGTTCGAGCCATTGAAGTTCCATTGTACAAGACTTGTTTTACGCGGTCCCTTAATTGTTCGAGCCATTGAGTTCCATTGTACAAGACTTGTTTAGTGTTATTTTTAAAAATGCACACATTTATTATATCAGCCCAGGTTAAATTTGTTTGTACCTTTTCAAATAGGTATGTATTTTATGCCATCAATATTGTACAAATGTGAACCATTCCTTGTATAAACGTTCCTAACCAAGAAAAACATGATGACATCGTGAAACAACAACCATTTTTAGCAACATTTTGTATTTTGTAAAATTAAACTGTAAAAGATGATATACTGTTCATATGTTCCTGAAATTATTAATGTATACTTTAATAAAGAATTAGAAATCAAGTCTTGCTTTCTGTTTGATTGGATTGACATGTAATTGGTTTATGATTGGATTGACATGAAATTGAATATCTTTTCTTACTTTTTGTTTGATTGACTTGTAACTGGAAATCAAGTCTTGTTTTTTGCTTGGATTGACTTGTAACTAGAAATTAATTCTTGCTTTTTGTTTGGATTGACTTGTAACTAGAAATCAATTCTTGCTTTTTGTTTGGATTGACTTGTAACTTGAATTCAATTTGTCTTGTAACTGGAAATCAAGTCTTGTTTTTTGTTTGGATGGACTTGTAACTAGAAATCAATTCTTGCTCTTTGTTTGGATTGACTTGTAACTTGAATTCAATTCTTGCTTTTTGTTTGGATTGACTTGTAACTGGAAATCAAGTCTTGCTTTTTGCTTGGATTGACTTGTAACTGGAAATCAATTCTTGCATTTTGTTTGGATTGTCTTGTAACTGGAAATCAAGTCTTGCTTTTTGTTTGGATTGACTTGTAACTGGAAATCAATTCTTGCTTTTTGTTTTGATTGACTTAACTGGAAATCAAGTCTTGCATTTGTTTATATTGACATTTAACTTGAAATGAATTCTTGCTTTTTGTTTATATTTACATGTAATTTGAAAATCAAGTCTTACTTTTTGTTTTGTTTGACATGTAATTTTTAAAAGCAAGTCTGACTTTTTGTTTGGATTGACTTGAAGCATTTTTATACGTCTGCAAACATTTTTGCGGTCGTATTATGGTATGGCACAGTCGTCTGCGTTGGTGTCTGTGGCCAGCATAATTTTGTTTCTAATGGATGGATCATCTTCAAATTTCAGTATGAGGTTTCTTGGCATAAGGTTAATCCCAGGTTTTAATTTCGGGTTTGCTGCTCCACCCATTTCAGAAATAGGGGCCAAAAAGGGGTAAAATTGGGTATTTTTGTGTCTGTGGACAGCATAACTTTGGTTCCAGTGAACAGATCATTTTGAAATTTTAGTATGATGTTTCTTGGCACATGCTGAAGCTGGGGTCATAATTTTATGTTCCTGACCCTGCCCGTTTCAGAAAAAGGGGCCAAAAGGGGTTAAATTTGGCGTTTTCACATATTTGACTGTAGAATCTTTATTATATATCGGATTTTAATGGGGTTTCTTTCAGTGTACTCCTTAGAAAATTTCTAATCTGTAGTATGCCAACGGATTTCACGCGGCATTTACCGTTCATGAGATAAATGGGCCCAAAAGGTACGAATTTCAAAGATTTTGATTTTTTATTTTTAGTCTGATTTTGATGGAGTTTTTGCAATGGATTCCTTATGAAAACTTAACTAGCGCTGCACCACCAGATTTTTGATAACTTGTTTCCTTTCCAGCTATGAGGGGCCCAACGGGACCAAAATTGCAAACATATGGATTACCTAAAATTTTTATTTTTCATCTGATTTCAAGGGGATTTTTTTCTTTAGATTCCTCTCATTGTAAGCTTTCATTTATTTAAAGCAGTCCGTCCGTATGTACGTATGTACGTGCGTTTGTAATGCTCCCTGATAGCTCTGGAACTATAAGAGATACAAATTTGAAACTCGGCACCATACTAGAGTAAGATCAGAAGTAGCGCACTGTGGATTCCGAATTTAGGTCAAATGCCCTAGGAGCAAATTATGGGCGAAAACGAATTTTCTCGATATCCAATAATTGAAGAAATTTCCAAGGCCATTTGGGCTAGAAAGTTGAAACTCGGATATGGACTCACATATTATGTAGCAACTTCACAGAGGGTGTCGGAACTTTGGTATAACCCCTCAGGGCATGGCCTCTAGGGGGTCCATAAAACAAAAAAATTGATTCCACTGGAACTCCTCTTACACCTTAAATCGCAGAAACCTTGTAATAAGGGTATAAGTAACACTATAAAAGTTGTCTGTGCCGAAGGTTTCGGAATTTTGAAATTTG
>MJUU01069115.1:9352-19531 GCA_002080025.1 Modiolus philippinarum
TGTACATGTAATTAAAAGTATTGAATAGTATATTGACTATCTTAGAACGGCAAAATTTGAATTAAAACACATCATAAATGCATAAATCGTTGGCACCGAAATAACCCCGGACTCGGACGCGTACTCCATCCTTTATGAAGTCGTGAAAAGGGAAGTAATTCATTGATGTTAAGGTCTCATATACCAGTTACGACGTTGCCATTTACTTCAAGGCTAAATCAGTCATTTTCCACTGTTTGCCCTCAACATATAGGTTTAGCTTGACCTTTGAGTTGTATATCATTTCGAAGCATTTTAACTAAGGAATCCAAATCTGCCATAAAAATATGGGGTGAACCGTTTTGGATTTTTTGCAAAATGGCACCGAATAAAAATATGAAATAAACAATAATATTTACATTTGAAAAAACACGTGCTTCCCAGTCCTTGTCAGGGCCTTATTATGCACCCAGTAAAACAATATTCATACACCAGCTTCAAATATGACAGTTGTCGCAATAAATATACATAAACAGCTTTCAAAAAATTATTCTCATAATATTCTAACTGAAAGGATAAACCAATCAGCACTTCAAACATCCTCTTTTCAAATTTACAAATATTAGGAACTTTTAGGAACTCTATGACTGAGGGACCAGTTGACCCGGAACTAGTTAATGAGACCTTACAATGGCGTTTCAACGGTGTTTTTTTTTTTATTGATGCTGTGACGGAGAAAAATAAACAATCTAAGAGAGTCGGACAAACAATCTCAGACACCCTCGGGTAAGATTTCTAACGTCTCGAAATCTTACCCTTGGTTGTACATGAGATTTTTCTGTCTGACCCTCGCCCTGGTGTTAGATTCTTACAATCTCTATTAAATTTCTTAAATCAAACATTTCAAAATCAAAACATTATTTTATGCACCAAAGAAAACTTTAGAGTTGTGTTCCTTGATTTAAACCCGCGGCACCTCGATTGTTTCAAGGGCCTCGGTCTTCAAAGATAATTGGGTATACGTCTCCAGGTAGAGGTTAGGGGAATATACTTTCTATTCTGGGTATTTAGGTAATGACAAGGAACGTCAACAAATCGGAGACTAGCTAAAAACTAATCGTTCTTTGCAGTATTTCTCGATAATAGAGCAAATTCGCTAGATTCGTATGGAAATTCTCTGCCCCCACCCCCCGTAGATTCCTTATCATTTGCAAAAGAACTGTTGCCCCATCCGCCCTTATTCTTTTTTCTTATATATTATTTCAGGATCTTCCTGATATAGGTGGATACTGTTCACTGGACGTAAAACTGTAATCAATCAATGCACATGATACATATATGTGAAACCATCTAACCTAATTCTACATTTTGATAAAATGCTGCAATTTGATTGGTCGACTACCGTTGTATTTTTGACAACCCATGGCATTTCAAACAAGTTTTAAAGCAGAGGGGTGTTTGCCTGAAAAATCATTCGGTAGAATTAAACAGATATATCATATTTAGTCGGGGAATTTGCGAAAAATACCAGTCATTTCCCTCGCCTATTGGGCTCGGGAATTATAACATCTCTCGACTGGTATTTTTGGCAAATTCCCCTCCCAAACATGATATATCTGTTTAGAATTCCCTTCCTTCGAATAATGAAGCTGACGTTATGCGACAAAAGCTTACTTATAGACTGAAATTATCTGTCTAAATTGTTTTATGTGACAACATTTTTAAGACCAAACAAATGAAAAGGGATCAATTCCAATATTACTGTCAGCCAACAATGTTTATTTATTTCAAGCAAATATTTTCTCTTTAAGTGCTTATGTAAATCCATTACCGAATTGATAAACTTATAGTTTTCACTTAAATGTATAAAGTGTAAAAACACTATCTCTACATTTTAATTCGATTTTTACCCTACCGGAATGAAGACGTCAACTTAGAACAAACATTAAAATTATTTATCTTATCCTTTCAGGCTAATTATGGACGGTAAATGCGGTCATTAACCAGATAATTAAAGTGAAAAGGTAAGGTTGATTTTTTTTTCATCTGTATAAGAATTGATGTGCTTACTTACTCAGGTAGCACCTTGCTTATGCCTTGTTATGATAAACAAGTCTTTCTTAGGGGCGAGTGCCCAGTTGTGTGATTTTTTTTAAAACAAATATTCACTAATACCCCGATTTTACCATAAAATGTACATATTGTCCGGTTTTATAATAATATAATACACAACATTTATATAGCGTAAGTAAACCATCTTAAGGCGCTTTACATTAAATAAAAAAACCAACATGTCATTAGTATAACCATACTAAAAAGGTACTACTATTTAAAGATATGAATTCAAGGAATATAAAAATATATGTTGTGCAATGGCCACAAATTAATGTAAATAAATTAAAAATGGTATAGTAAGCCACAATTAAAAAGTAAAACTAAACAAAATATACAAACTAAAAAACAGCTAAAATATCCAAAACGGGTTGAAAGAAGAGTGTGCCCAACGTTTCGGCAAGTGAGGCCTTCTTATAGGGGCAACCGGGACAGAAAAACAGAAAAGGGTGTGAAGGATACAAGAGAAAACTACTAACTGGCCGAAACGTTGGGCACACTCTTCTTTCAACCCGATTGGATATTTTAGCTGTTTTCTAGTTTGTATATTTTGTTTAATTTTACTTTTTGATTGTGGCTTACTATACCATTTTTACATTGTTTAAATTCAAGGAAGACTTTCTTAAAAAAATTAAAATCAATAAAATTTTGCAAATTTAAATTTAAAAATCATTTTAAAAATTCAGAAAAAGGCAAAACTGAAAGGACGCGTACGCCTCTAAAACCACATCCTACATTTGAACCTGCTTCTATATTGTTTTTAAACGAGTAAATTACTATGAGATAGGTAACTATGATGGTTTACTTATATTTATTACGACGACTCGGATTCCTTGAAGGATATCGTTGTAATGCCAAATTTCAAATCAACTATTTATATTTTGGATTTAGAAGTTTTCCAGCACACATAAAGCTATTTATAGGGACTAAAGGTCGCTATACTCTTGTCTCCTGATGCAGCCGGTTTCAAGTGCGTTATTTCAGCTTCCGCAACACGGATCATCTTCCATCAGCTGAAAGAAAAACTGTATCTTAACTCAATATAGAAATATAAACATTTTCCCAGTAGAAATAGAGTTTATTAGTACCAAGACTTCCAGTCAACATTGGTCATGCATTGTAAAACGGATTTTGAGTTTCATCATCTGATTGTAAACACTGTTTCTTCCACTTGATGTATCCGTCTCTTTTTTCTCCGCATGGCAAGTTTTTGACCTTTAATTTTTTTTTATTTTCAATCGACAAATCGAATTAATATCATTTAACGTAGTATTTTATGAGATAGTGCATTGGTACAAATAACACTGTTCGTGCTTCGGTTTTGGGGCGTTATTTCTTATTTCTTTATGTTGACTTGTTTGTGGTTTTTCATGTTGTCTTTATTTGTGACCCCTCTGTGTTGCCTTGTTTTTGAACTTTTGATTCCGTATTTTTTCTTCTCTGCCTTTTTGTTTGTGTATTTGTCTGCCTTTTTATTTAAGACTTTATTAATTTTCATTCATAATTGCATTTTGATAATCAAATACAATGCATCTCACATACATACAAAATGATAGGAATACTGCTTTGAAAAATGTTCTTCCGAAGTGACAAATGAGCTCAGAAATGTGACTTGATTTTTTGCATGACAATGTGCGATAAACCTAGTGTCGTTATCCCCTTAATTGATAAAGTAGGAAACATTTTTACTTGATCGAGAATAAACTGAATCAATCTACTTGTGTATCTTCTAAAAAATCTATGAAATTTGTAATGATAGACATTAAACAGTATTAATCAGAATAAAACTTCAATACAAAGCCATTTTATACATTTTATTCCTCTTCACTATTAAGATTCTCAAAGTCCTATGTTATGTTTTACAGTAATGTTTTATCGTTCTATATTTTCTCTTTTTGGCAAACTGAGCATGAAATATAGATAAAAGCAATTTGTAGATGCTTCCGGTTAACCAATCAATTTCTGCACTGCGTCTAGACTATTTAAAAAAATCCATTAACGAGTCAACCAAACTGAAAGGTCAGTTAAACATTTCAACATTTCAGATTGCCACAAGTATTTCATCTTGACAATGTGTACGTCGGTAGCTAGCGACATTGTATTATTTTTTTGCGTTGTTTCGTAACTTTTATTACTCACAATTCCGACGCGTTATCCCGCTTCTGAGTTTAGTACAAGTGTCTTACAATTGACACTAGAATATCGACTGAACTATATTAATGACAACATTCTAGCAGAAGGGTATTATAGAACTACAAATAACAATCCGGTAATCAATCTGCTGATATTTCCTTATGGCGAGTAAACAGGCATTTTAGAGCAATATGTGACATATATATCAAAATAATTTTTCCTGTTTCAGAAAAAGGCCTTGATTTGATGGAGGTATACTTTTTAAATTTAAGATTGCAATCTAGATTGTTATACCTTATAATATTTTCCTTATATAAATGCATTGAGGAAAAATATCGACAATTTGTCTGTTTTATTTCTCAAACCAAAAAACGATCTGTTGACCTGTTAACAGTTTTCAGTCTGTTGACCGACACCGATCTGTTGACTACCTGCCTTATTCTGATTGGTTCAAAAATATCACACCCATGTCACATGATCTCCTGTCGTCTGCATAACCAAATATGCGACGTGAATTGTATTCATTGAACACGAAAAGGTATAACAAAACAGTTATAGACTGGGTCCTCAAACAACAGCTGTTTTGTTTGACCCTCTGACTAAACTGTTGCACTCAGCCTTCGGCTTCGTGCAACAGTTCAGTCCTCGGGTCAAACAAAACAGCTGTTGTTTTCGGACCCAGTCAATAACTGTATATTGTTTACCAGCGTATTGGTGAGATGATCCGCTGTTGATAATGATATATATTATTAATTAGATATTTTTCAAACCATTCCTTTGGCCAGAACATAATCACATGACCCCCTATATTATGTGAGGTTGCACAGAAACGGCATATCAAAAACGGCTGATTGCACGTTTTCGCTGTCGGTCAATATGCATCTCTCAGGTCGATATAGCATATATTGACTGATACAAAGCTATACTTGTATAATATATATTGCCGTAGTCTTATAACTACCTTATTTTTATGCAAGTCTTTTCAAAGATATTTGAAATCACTGAAAGAAACTTAAATTTAAAGCATAATCTAGCCCCATTTTTTCTCGAAAAAATGAGTTTTAAGAAATGGGGCACCATGTGTGATTTACAAAAAATATTTCAAAAGAACTGACTGCGTATCGTGACGCAAACATCTAAATTATGCTTGTTTAAAAAATGGATAACAGGAAACACCTACAATGGTTAATTATGTGTGTCTTCATTTTTCGTTTTAGTCCCATACTATTTTGATGACCTTTGATTCTTGGTCTTTCCGATGTTGCGGTTGTCCCTGGATCGTGTGTTTTTAGACTGACGGTTCGATTCTCACTTTCTTTACGATAAATATTTTATTTTTCTCGAAAGAATAGGGAAGATAAAAACCAATCCAGGAAACGCTTATTTGAAACGTATGGTCAGCCTGAAAAGATTTTTTATGCGTGATAACGATTTCAAGTTGTCGCTGACCAGCAATCCAAGATATAGTATTTCTAATAGGCGTTTTTTTTTTCATTTATTTGGTGTAATTGTTGGCTTTGAACGTCATTGTATCGTAACCTTATAACGCTTGATAGTATTGACTTTCATTCCCCGTATTGATGCCAAATTTTTTAACGACTTCAAGTCTTTCTGAAGATGAAATTGGTCTTTTATTATATAGATTGCGGTGAAAGATCGAAATTTCTCAGTGATATAAAAGTGATAATTAAGGTAATAGGTACGTAAATAGCAAAGTTTCCGGATTTCGATGAAATTTTATATGCAAGTGCACCAAATGAAGCTGAACTCCAAGGTGAAATAAATTTGGTTTAGCTGTTTTTATGTTTGAAATATGACCCATTGATAAATCTATCAGTTATGCTGTTTTCATATAGAATCCATATAAAACGTACAGAAAAATAATATATGAAAAGTCTTTTAAATTGCGCGTTTATGAAAACGTATCCTACAATTTTTCTGCTAAAAGGATATGTTTCCCGTTTAAATGGTGTTAATTTTATATAGGGTCACCGAATTAATTTCGCCGGTATAAATAGTTGAACATAGAATAGGCGACGTCGTCGATAAAAGTTATGATTTTAGGCATGATTTGAAAGATCAACATCTATTCAGCGATCTATACCACGAAAACGGAACTCGGTGACCCTATGAAAAAATTATATCAATACAACAGAAATTTCTTTGGTAACATAATATCAATTTTTCAGAAAAATTGTAGGATATAGTTTGAAACGACGATAATTTAAAGTGAAAATTAAAATTATTTTACGTTCATCCTAAAGCAAATTTGTAACGTTCACCGGTAGAGGCGCTTATTTACGTACCTCTCACCTTAAGGTAGATCAGTAGTCTTCCGCCATTTTGAATTTGTTAATAATACTGTTGCGGTATTATCTGCTTTTTAAATATGCAAATATTTTAATTTGTGATGTATCAATAAATACTATATCATAGACACAGGACGCAAAGGACCTACATTGGCTTGATTTTACATGTATTTATCTAATTAGATGAAGTACGGTAATTTGATAATTAAATAGTTTAAAAAGGATATTTGGGAAAGGGAGATAATCTGATAAAAATATTTTATATAGATATCACTATGAAAATTCACATTTTTCAAATTATATGGAAAACTAAGTCGGTGACCCCCATTTTTCTTTATATCTTTTGAAAGTATGTTCAAAGGGCTAACATATGAGTAAAATAGAAAGAATTCTATGGAGAAGTTTTAAAGAAAACAACAAAAAACCTAGTTTTCCCTTTATATTCATTAGAAACATTTAATTATTATGATATCAGTTATTTTTCATACAAGCACGGTGACCCCCCTTGTTATTTTTTTTATTTTAATGCTACTATAATAAGGAAACTTTCCTGAGAAAATAAAGAAAATCTATGGAAAAACTTTTGGAGTACCCATCTACCTTAACTGTGAAATTATTTTCCATAATTTCACTCTAGGAAGTGACGTCACAATGGACGTTGTCAACGTTGTTGTTAAGTAAACGTCGCAGCGGATTAACATACAAAACGTAGTTCATGCAATTAATCTTAAATTAAACCGCTATATTTAATGTGAGAAGGTCTATATAATAAAAACAATAACTAATCCGGGATTCTGATTATCGAAGATCGAAAACGCTGTAATTCACTCATGCGCTGCGCGCATTCGTGAATTACTGCGTTATTCGATCATTCGTTGAATATTTTGCGATAATCAGAATCCCGGATTAGTTATAGTATAAATATTGAACGTAGTTTGTGGTAGAGCAACTATCTGCAAATAGTATTACTTGGGACGTTACTACCTCTGAGAGATCGTTTATTTTGATCAAGAATAAAAAGTGGTCCAACGACAGTGCATTTGGGAACCCTGGAGTCTACTGTTACAGATGAAGACAATAAAACGTTGTTTTCTTTGTGTTAGAAATTTTGACAGCGATACTAATATATCTCCATTATTCCGTAGTGGCCCAGTTTTTGTTAATTTCCTTAGTACATGCGTTCAAAGATATACTGTATTTATCTGTTATAGTGATTGTTCTTCGTCACCAGAATTCAGTTTCTTTTTTTTTCTCACTTTTTTGGGGGGGAGCGGGATAGTCCATCTTGTCCACTTACAATAATGGTGTCAACATTTTTGAAAACGTTTCTGTATGCCACTGGTAGTGATGTAAATTTTGGTTATGTTATGGATATGTCTTCCCTGTATATATTTTGTAGTCACTTTTTCTTGTGTAAATCCTGAGCGAAACTGTTTGGCTATCTCAATATTTGTCCTTTTCTTTTATTGGTGTCACTCCGATGTTATCCCTTTTTAGTTTTGGTGTAACACCAGAAGAGTTTGCTGTTACCGCTTTGGTGTTGGTCATCTAGGTGGTTTAAATGTTCCAGATAGGGGTTCAGAATTTACGAAAATCACATTCAATGTCGTAGAACAAAACTCTTACTTAGGATTTTAACAACATTACTTATATAATTGTTGAAATGTTAAATTAAAGTCCAAAAATGTAAGTTACTTTAATCTCTTTATTATCAATGACATTAAGCATTATATTCAGATATGAATGTTCTGTTTCGCTGTTTTCCTGCCAATGCATTGCAGGATCAGAAATGAACAAAAAACATTTACCAACGCCCATTATACTTACCAATAGATACCATTCTTTATCTGAGCATATCATTTATATGTATATTTCTGAATAATGTCTTGATTCTCCTGTATTCCATGCATGTTCGATGTTATACATGAACTCTTCTGTGTCTATAAATTCTGATATTAACTTCGTAATCTTATCAGACAACATATATGATTATTAAAAGGATATCATTAGTATTCGCAGACAAATCGCATCAATAAACGGTTTTGTTGGTATGTATACTCTGTTGCATTTATCGGAATCTAGTTATCAGAGCTCTCATAGTAATTCTACAAATAACTTGATTGATATTAAACATACTTGGATGTACTTTGAGATTTATTCTATTAAATGGAAATATTTATTTTCAACACTTTTTTTACTGAAAAGGTAAGTCTTTAAAAATCATATCTAAAGAACGATAACTCTTACAAAATTTTTAATAAGCATCTAGTTGGGTACAAGTTGTCATTATAATGAAATTTGAAGGTGTTATTATTTAACTTTATGCTTTCTACTTTACATTTAGGAATGAATTTTTGACACTTTGTGAATTGAGATAAATACATTCATGTTTAAGCAAGTAAAGGTCATTCATCCCACGATACATGAACAAATTATCTAAAATGAACAAAAACAAATAGGAAGAATAAATTACCATAAATTTTAATATCAATTGAAAATATTAGCTCTATATTTTACTGAAATATGAGGAACAAAAAAAATTGGAGGATATATGACGCGTAAATCGGATACAATCTATTGAGTTTATTTGAGATATTTGTTTTTAATCAATGCATAGTACTGCTTTTAGAATAAGATGTAAAAACAAATTAATGACAAACAATTCAGATATCAAAACAAACTAAATTTATATTTATACCTTTTTGAACTAAGTATGAAAATGGCGAATCTCCGAATAAATAGTATTGCGAACTTGCCTGATGTACACTTACTGTATATTCTTTCACCCCAACGTTAATGCACTCAAAAGATTTCACAGACACATTGCATTAATAAAATATATACTACTGGCAGGTAGAATTGTTTTAAATCGTGCTAAAATCTATAGGAATTTAACTCTAGTCTATCTAGATCCTCTTTTATTAATATAGTGTACTAGTATGTGGGGGTGATGATTGAGTAGAGATATGGCATTGTTTAATCAGAACATAATTTCACTTTTGTCGATAGATTTTTTTAAATATTATTTCTTATCCATATCCATGGATTGTTCGTTTTAGACTGACGGTTCGGTTCTCACTTACTTTATATTTCTTTTTCTATTTTATTTATTTTTCTCTTGTTTTATTTATTTATTTATTTTTTTTTTTATTTTATTATGTCGCCCCAATGGTAGTCGGGACGACATATTGTTTTTGGTCCGTTTCTTCCACAATTTTTTCTCTCTTCTACCTTTTTTTGTCTGGGCATTTTATCAAAGATGCCATGACATAATTAATTCATATTTGGTACCAAGTTGAATCACCTTGAGGAGATGTGCATGCAACATTTTTTTTTCAAAATGGCCGCTATTTCCAAGACGTCTGCCAAATAACGTCAAAATTTCAACTTGGTCGGATTTCAACGAAAATTAATTTCTAGGCAGATTTTGACGTTGCGAACAAGATGGAAACATCAAATTGGCTGTCAGGGGCGACATCAGCTATTGCTTGTAATTGCAAATCTAGTTTATTTATTATTATTTTTATTATTTTATTTTATGACCAAAGAAGTTGCCTTGACTTATCGTAAAAAATAAAGAAAGAAGCGATATAGCAATAAGAGTTGCAAATTAAAGTACAAAAATATTTGTAAAATAAGATCCAGG
>MJUU01069116.1:0-22474 GCA_002080025.1 Modiolus philippinarum
CTTCATAGATGGTGGGAACTGGAGTAAGCTCATCTATACAACGTTTTTTCATGCTTTGCATGACCTCGTCCACCTTTAGCTGCATGATATCAGATGCATGGTTGTGGTTTGCTGAGACTTTGGTAGGTGTGTTGTTTAGGGTAATGATGGTGGCAGGACAGTTTTCAGTTGAACATTTCCAGTAAGTCTTTTCACCCCTTCTGTTCTTCGCTTGAAGTTTGAAACCATTGTGTACTAGGTTTTGGTTGCCAAGTCTGTTTGTAACGAACTTCACTTGTAGTTTTGCATTGGCCATTGTAACTATTTAAATGACAAAACTTGGGGATGGACTACAATATATAGCCAAACATGGGCTTGGAGTTCACGTATCTTGGAGATCTCACGTGAGAACATATCTGTCAACTCAGTATATCGGCTTGTAATAAAAAAGTTTATTTTTCTCAGCTTGGACAAATCAATATATGTCAATCAATATAGAACGCTGTCATTAAACTATGAATGCTGGACTTTTGGTTTTAATATTTTGTATATCAATTTCTTATTTTATTTCTATTAATTTTATTTCTAATTGAATACACAATTTGTTTATGAATAATAAAAAAAAATCAGATTATTTATCTAGTCGATCCAATATTTATTGTACTAATTGACAAAGTTAGACTATAAAACTAGTATTTGATTTTATAAAAATTTTTATTTCCATTCATCCCAATTTAAATATTCTTTTAATTCTCACAAAAGATATAAAATATGTATATAACAAAATACCGATTCGGAAGTTACTGTAAATTTACTTTCTGCATATGCGCATTTCGACAACTTATGTCTCTTCAGTGCAGATAAAATCTGCAAATAAAAATGATATCTGATAAATTGCAAAATAAAGGTAAACACGGGTAAACAGAAGGTGTCATTTAATTATGCTTAATTACTGAATAAACATCAAAGAAAAATGTATGTGGAAATTGGAGGAATAGTAATTTTTAAAAAGTGGGAGTAGGTGGAAGACACCGGAAAAAATTGAATTCTTTCAAGTTTTTTTGAAGTAGGACAAAGTAAACAAAAAAAATAGTTAGCGATTATCCTAAATTACTTCCTGATATAAAATTTTACTATGTTGAAGTAACAAAAAATGTTTGACCAACAATTTGTACGTACATGCACATGTTTTTCTTTAACTTTCTTTTTTCAAATACATGCAAAATGTATATGAAACTGATATAATTTACTGCAGTCAAAGTAAGGCGATAGCCAGAAAATAAAGAATTATTACATTTTTTTTACGAAAGGATATGGAGTAAATGAACATGAGACAATAACACATATATTAACTCCAACTGCAATAATTTTAATGAGCAGTATGGAAAGTTCGAAAACTTTTTCAGTTTGAAACTGTACTGATTCTATAAATGCAAATAAAAATAAATAAAAACAAAAACAAAAACAAACAAAAAAAATAATAATAAAAAATAGATAACAAAAAAAAAAACAAAACAAAAAAAAACGCAAAAGACGAAAAAAATAACCTTTTTACAATTAATTCGTATATATTGACGTTTGTTTATAATTGTGATATTTGATACTGAGCAGAAAATATAATTTTCTGTCAATTTGAAATATACAAATGTACTTTTATCTAAATATTGCTTAGATATTACAAGGGCTTGAATATTGTGTTATTTGCAAAATTTTATACATTATACTGATTTTGAATATAAGTTTCTGTAGTTTGTTTCTTTTTCGTTTAACTTTTATATTCTTTGGTGTTTAATTCTAAGTAAACTGGTGAATTTTTGCTTCACATCGTATGTACCTGGTGAATAAGAGTACAAAAATAAGTAAAAAGTAACATAATAATTTTTTTTAAAGCTCCTTAGTGTTTAAAAATACATGAAATTTATGTATCTTGTTAAATATACGTAAAATACACTGTTTATCTAAAATATTTAATTGACTTTTTTGGATCTCGGATTGGAGTATAAAGGTGAAGGTCTAGACTCCGAGGAGGGTTGCATCTCTGTACAATTGTGGAAAAAATGATAGGTTACTGAAAGGCAATTTCAAGGCTTTTACATATTGCGTCGGTAGCGTTACGCGTAATATCTGAAAGTTATTAAACCTGGCAAATTTCATGTGTTATGGTGGTTCGGTAGTATTCTGCCATTTTGATTTCACGTTTCATGCTTTGATCGGTTTTTTATTTAAAAAATGTACATCCATTTTAATATTTTGATGAATTTTTCACATATTTCGCTTAAAACACAAATAATGAGCCCTTTTCTCTTAGTATATCATTCATTTTTGGCACAAAATTCAAGATAGTATGTATACTGTAAAATTCTTTGACATGGAAATTTAAACAAGGGAGGTAATTTCAAAAACTATTTTACAAAGACTTTGATTTTGTGATATAATTAGATAATAAGGTCTATGACCCCTATTTTTCTACTTCTTTTTAGGAAGTTCAATACAGGGGCTAGCAGTACATAAAATTAATTGAAATTCTCATGGATTTAACTTAAATATTTTTTTCCTTAACATTTCGACTAAAAAATTGCCATTTTCGGAAAAATACGAACCGTGACCCCCCACATTTTATTTCATTTTTTGGAAGTTAGATTTTAAAGTTTACTTCTGCAAACTATTTAAGAATTCTGATGGATTTCGCTTAGTCCCCCGAACCACATTAAACATTTTTGTCAAAAGCGATCTTGAAGATACAAATACAGCAAATTAACGAATATGGTCTCTGCTATGTTCTCGGATACCAATGTCGTAGACTATAGACTATAGAAAATACCGACTGCAATGTTCGCAATCTTTTTTGAATTTTGATACTTGAGTAGAATGCTATCATTAGAATTTTCAAAACAACATGGTCACTCTTGAAGAAAAGTGGCCGTTAACAAAACTTGGGGATCATTTCATTTTGGCGCATTTTTAATATAGGGGCATTTCATTTGGAGCCAGGTTTAATGTTTCAAGTTGGTGCATAATATATCTAACTGATAGGTATTGAACAGGTATTTGTAATTTATATCATATACATGTTCAAAATAACGAAAGAGAAACAAAAAAAAACCACATGCTCTATTATGTAAGTACATTTAGACGAAAAGAAAAAAAAATAATCAAAGGAGAATTTCAAAGAAAAACGATAGAAAAAAATACAATAACAATAATATTAAAGGAAACACACAAAATATATGTAATCACTGATAACTGTAGACTGCTTTTCTCGGAACCTATATAGGTCGGTAACTCATATACCAAGGAGACGTAACAGTGGGATTTCCAACATTATGTGCCCAATGAAAGGTTTGTGGCCACACACCAGTTACTATAATTTTTTTAGCCCAGATGAAATGCGTAATAAATTAAGAATAGCAGATTCTGCGGTAAAAATGATTAAATCAGAAATTATGTATTTAAAATTATATTTAGAGACTAACCCTTTACATCGTGGTCTTCATCTACTGGGGTAAAATAAAGATGCGGTAAGGCTTAAAACGTAATATAATCAGATATGAAATAACAAAGGATATATGAGATTGTATTAAATTATTTTATTTATTATCTTATTGTCAATGGGACAGAATAATGACGAAATCGGAAAAAAAATCAATGAAGTAACCCAGAAAATATAGATGAAGATAAAAAAAAATCGCGGTGTTCAAATTGCACATAAAAGGTACACGTAAAATAACTTCTAAATTTAAAATAGACAGCTTTGGAAACAGACAGGCTGGATGTCTATGACTGTACGATTCCCTCAGAACCGAGAGAATCATAGAGTTGTATAATTTGATATAAAACGGCGATAGTCAATGATCTACAAAATACCTACCAAAATACGATGACCAACACAAAATGTCAGGTATGATCAGTGTGTATGATCGTATCAGATGTGATTTATTACAACCTTAGTATAAGGAGCGCTTTTCATTATGGAGCTATTAAAGATAGGAACAATTCATTTGGGCGCATGTATAGTATCACAAATGTGCGCATAATATTTCAAACAAAAAGATATATGAAAAAGAACGGAAACGAGGTAAATGTCAAGGACAACCATCTCCAGGCTGAAATGGCCCGAAACAAAGCATCTACGTATCACCGTACGGTCTTCAACACACCAAATAACAAGTCCTAAATAGCCCAATAAAGTAAAAAATGTAATAAATCATTTGAAACAAACCACATACAATAACCCGAATATCAAATAACTAAAATTTTATGAGAAGACCCTGAGAGTCACAAGTGCTTTAGTTTTGAGTGTTTTATTTGTAATGTGTGTGTGTGTGTGTGTGTGTGTGTGTGTGTGGTTTCTTTGGTCTTCTGCCTTCTGGAGTTGTTGCTTTTGCCTTATCTGTGGACTTAAATTTATGTAATCTTGTGCTTTGTTCCTTCGGTACTCTACCGCCGTTGTTTTCCGTTAAAAGTATGTATTGTCTCACATTTCAGACGAAGGTTTTAAAATCAACCGACTAATAAGCAGAGGGTCTCTGCTTTACATGTGGATTGCTACTCTTGATCCCTGGACCAACAATTGATCAGGCTTCAGAAAAAATCATGCCGTAGAATGTGTTTTGTTTCAAACTTTCAATGCTTTTCTATGAAACTTAAATTTAAAATTAAGGTACTAGTAGATCAAATATCTGGCATGCCTGACTTTAGTCATAAAAAGCTACACTCTCATAGCTATTATTTACGTTGATAATAGTATAAATGGTATATAACAGTATATAGATCGGTAAGTCTTCCGGCCAATATATGGACTAAAACATTTTTACGACGGTTTGCAAATTCATAAAGCATCAAATGTCAGGCAGATAATTTAACTACATGTATTTGCTATGTTACATGTATCACACTTCGATTTTTTACTTGGAAAAAAAATTGAAAAGCACAGAAACCCGAAAATTCATCATTTCTTTAAAATCTGTTAAATTATAATACATACGTATAGAAATATTCATTTCATGTAATAATTATAGTTTTCACAACGAGAAAGAATTGTATATCGATGGATATCGAGTTATGTAATTTCAAAATATAGCTAGAGGCTCACATGAGCCTGCATCGCTCACCTGGTCATTGTTTTTATTCATTGTCGCCTAAAGACGACCCATTCATATTATAAATCAGTTCAGCAGATGTTACATTTTCATTCTTGGATGAGGTACAAACTAAAATTCAAAAACTTTGGAAGGAATCACCCAAAGACAATTGTAACCAAGTTTGGTTCCAATTGGCTCAGTAGGTTCAGAGGAGAAGACATTTGAATGCATTTCCCATAGAGTCCCTATGTTAAACTATGTTCCACGCTGGCGGCAATCTTGAATGAAGTAAGAAAGAAAAAATCACAAACTTTAAAGGGGACCACCCAAGGACTATTGTGACCAAGTTTGGTTCAATTTGGCTTGGTAGTTTCAGAAGAGAAGATCTTTGGATGCATTTCCCATTGGGTCCCTATGTTAAATTATTTTCCCTGCTGGCGGCCATCTTGAATGAGGTATGAACATATAAATCACAAACTTTGAAGGAAAACATCTAAAGACTATTGTAACCAAGTTTGGTTACAATTGGCTCAGTGGGTTCAGAGGAGAAGACATTTGAATGCATTTCCCATAGGGTCCCTGTGTTAAACTGTGCTCCACGCTGGAAGCCATCTTGGATGAGATACAAACGCAAAAATCACAAACTTTAAAGGGGACCACCCAAGGACTATTGTGACAAAATTTGGTCCCCATTGGCTGAGTGGTTTCAGAGGAGAAAATCTTTGAATGCATATCCCATAGGGTCCTATGTTAAACTATCTTCCCCGCTGGTGGCCCTTTTGGATGAGATGCAAACCTGCTGGAGATATGTAGAAATTGTAGTTCTGGAAAACCTCAACACTTTTGCAATTCACATTTAACCTTTATCTCAAACAGTTTTTGAAATAAAAGTAAAAATGTTCAAAAATTGTGAAAATTCAAAGAAAAAGCGGGCATAACTCCTATGTGGGTTGTCAGATTTTCTTAAAAATTGCAGGACATGTAGATCTTACTATGCTGAACATTTTTGTTATACAAACTCTTCTTCTATCTTCTATCAATTTCAATATATAAGACCAGAAGTAACGAAAAACTGAAAATTTTACGGAAAAGGGGCAATAACTCCAAGACGGGTAAACGGATATTCTCCAAAATTGCAGGGCAGGTAGATCTCATCATCCTGATCATTTTTACCCTGTCAGAATTTTGATATCTGTAATGGTTTTCGAGTAATTTGCAAAAACAGCAATTTACCCCTATGTTTTATTTTTAGTAACAGCAGCCATGTTGTTTGGTCTACGAACATAAAAATCACAAATTTGAAAGAGAATACCCTGGTGATGATTCAGGCCAAGTTTGGTTAGTATTAGCCCAGTAGATTCAGAGGAGAAGATCTTTGAATAAAAGTTAACGGACGGACGGACGACGGACGGACGACGGACGCCGAGTGATGGCAAAAGCTCACATGGCCTTTAACCAGGTGAGCTAATAAACGAGCCTTTGGCAAGTATCCATCGATATACAATTCTTTCGAGTTGTTTCTCTTATGATTTTCATGAATATTCAGTGCCTAACTGCTGTTGACAACACTGTTGCTAGGTAACGTTAATCACAGCAAACGAGATTTCATAGGAATCTAATGGTAACGCCGAAAAAATAATAGCACATCACGCGTGATGTGTTATTATTTGTGCTTGACCAATGAAATTCCTGTAAAAGCTATGTAACAAGTTCATTTCTAACTCCAGCTTCAAAGTCTCGTTGTGTACGACAAATAAGTATTCGTGCAATGAATAGATAATAAGCTTCCATCATAAGAGAGTATATGTGTATATGAACTGATGCACTGTTTTTCTTACATTCTTTGCATTACTTTGAACATATTCAATCAATTTCCTGTTGTTTTTAAGATATATGACAGACAAAAATTATCCTAAAATAGTTTTTTGGCAATATGAAAAAAAATTGCATTCCATCCAAGTTTTTTTTAAGTAGGACAAAACAAACAAAAAAGTTAGTGATTATCCTGAATGACTTCCTTATTTAACATTGTATTGTGTTGACGTAACAAAAATATTTGACCAACAAGTTCTAGGTACATGTATTTGTTTTCGTTTTACTTTCTTTTTACAACATGTACAATGTATCTGAAACTATAATTTAATGTACGATAAGCAGGAAAATATTTGCGGTTTTCAAATAGAAAATTTCATTTCATTATTGACCTAATTATCATCCCTCGACCCAAATTGTCCCTCGACTTCGTCTCGGGCCAATATGGGTGTCTCAGGATGATAACCAGGCCAATATGGAAATGCCCATGTATTAATAAAGAACGTAAATATTGCTTCAATATAACGAGGACATGAACATTGTGTTATTTGCAAAATTTTACACATAATTATGATTTTTAAATATAACTTTATTCAGTTTATTTCTTTTTCTTTGATTTTTTGTAATAAGAAAAATAAAGAATTTTTTTTATTAATATTTTATGTGTACCTGGTGATCGAAATCTTTATCGTAACCCTTACCAGATGCAAAGTGTTACCCTAATCTTAAGCATACTTTAACCCTAATCATAGTAGTACTAATCAGTGTACTGTCTCCAACATAAGAGAAATGCGTGATACTGCTTAGAACAAATAATGATTTCGTTGGAGACAATACCCTGACTAGTACTACTGTGATAAGGGTTAGGGTTAAAATATGTTTAGGATTAGGATAAGTGTATGATGTTAGAGAGGTTTACGATAAAGGTTTTGGTTAAACTTATGGAAATGACAAGACTAGGGTTAATATAAAAGCTAAGAGTTAATTTCAATCCATATCATTGACAGGTTGGGGTGATAGAGAGGACTAGGTTTTGAGTTAGATCGGCGTTTATCTGAGATCAAATGATCGGCAGTAGTAGCAGAAGCCATATTCAAATATGTAGAAGCAGTGGCAGCAGCAATACAGTGAAAGAAGCACACGAGCAAGGTCGAAAACGTGCTCGTAAGCGACTCGTGAGTTATGTAAGCTGTATTCAAAGCTTCACTTATTATAATTTCCTCATTCCTGCAACGAATCTTCAGGGGTGGAGATCTCTTGAAATGAACCATTACGATAGCTGTAATTATAATTCCAATCGACAGTTCAATCCTCTGCATCACAGACAATTATAGCATAATTATAGAGCAACAGATGGACAAACAACAGGATATGAAAACGGACTCTATCATGTCCACGGAAAGCCACATTACTGAAGAATCTGAGTATACCACTGATTAAAAGATCACATGAAGAAGAATCATACTGGGATTCACCATGGAATGGTATAGTAACGAGAGCCATTAATGGTAGTCAGTCCGAATACGAAGAAAAGATTGAAAAAAACTAAATACTGAAGTTACTGTGAATTTATTATCTGCATATGCGCATTTCGACAACTTATGCCTCTTGGAAGACCATAAAATCAAATGTGTTTAAAACAAGAAGAACAAGAATATTGACGCAAGAAATGAGGGAGATAAAGCACACAGCATTGGATATAAAAAATGTTCGGGGAATATAGAGATATGATGAATGATTCCTATCTAAATATTGTATTATGGATGAAAGATATGCGGAATGACCCATTGCATAGAAAGATCAAAATGACAGCTTGGCGTTTGAAAGAAGAGGACTACGATACTAACGAGGCCTGTAAGTATGCTGTAGATAAAAGACAGTATTTATTTGATAAATTATTGTTGTTATTGTTAAAGTTGTTCTTTTTTTATTTTTTCATCTAACTAGTAGCAGCAGCAACAGCAGCCGCAATTCTACATCGTATATAGTGCAGCAGCAGCAGAAACCCAATCAACCTAGTGGAGCAGCATATAGTGAAATAGCACGCGAGTACAGCCAAAAACGTACTCGTAAAGGACTCTTGAGTCGTATATAACACACTCGTGAACATTATTATCTCCCAAAAATCAAGATTATGGCTGAATTCGCGCCATTAAGAAATTACCATTTTTCCATTTCCGGTTATTTTTTCTTCCCATTTACCAGTTCTATTGAGAGCTGAGGAAAACTGGTTCAAAATTATTTTTGAGTTGTGGCGCTTTGGCCACTAATTTAGATTTAACTACGAAGAAAATTAAAGAAAACTACAAAAACAAGTAAAAGTTAAAATTGTCGTGCACCCACTTGCATTCATGAATCTATTTGAAACTTTGAAGTTGAAAAGTATGAGTTGTAATTTAAGTACAACACTTACCGTGCGTCTTCATGCACCATGTCAACATTATGTATTGTGCAATGAAAATTGATAAATCATAAAACTTTGCTTACAAAATTCTTCGTTGTAGTACTTAGAACTTAAACATAAACTCGTAAGCAGCATTAGTTAATCACGAGTTATTTCGCCAAAGGTTCGAATAAAATCAATAACCTTAAAAAGTGCAGGGAAAATACTAACAAGAGTTATCTCCACTTCCAAACTATGAATGCGGACATGATAGAAGACACCTGGCAACCAACAATTTGCTTAGCAGCTCGAATAGCAAGGATACTCCCAAGATTTATCTCCCTTTGTGCGGACGTGAGAGAAGACAACCACAAAAAACGGGAAAAGTTACCTCCCTTTACCAACATGGACCTGATAGAAGACACTCACGGAAATATAACACAATGACAACTGCCGAGAACATCCAGAAGACCATGTCCGAGTCGTTTCGACTGGGGGAAATAACTTACTTCCGGTCTACCGTTCGTGACACGCTCATCTCCTGTCGGCAAGCGTTATGTAATAAAGATATGTAAGATACCTGCAGTGTCACGTGTTGTTCCATCACGTCATTTCCGGTCACAATTTTCGAATTAGGGCTACTTCCTGTTGTGCATACGCAGAAAAACCACTTCGTGTCCCGGTCACTTGACATCCGATAACGTGATTTCCGATGATCCACCTCGACCCACCTCCTCAAATGATAAGTAAACTGTGCTCATATACTACTGTTATATTCTTCATATTTGCTTAGTAATAGATCCAAAGTATGTCATATGGCCTGCCGAGGATCTATAACTATGCGAACAAAAAAAAAAAACATTACAAATTGATAACTTTATTGATTAAATTCAATTCAATGAATTGTAACAATTGCTTCTATCATTCTTTAATTTTTAATTTGGTAGACCTTACTTCCTATTCACATCTCCCCTTTTGTTGGATTATATAATACCACGCCTGGTAAACAGATGGTCTCAACAAATTGACGAGGCGGCAACCTTGTTCCTGTACGGGAGAAAAGTTATTCCTGGCATCTGACGTATGCATTTCACAACTCATTCGCTATTGTCGTGCCTGTAGTGTATTTACCAACTTTATCAACAAAGCTAAATTATTGTCTCAAAAACCTTTACACCAAGGTAATATTCAATCACGGGTATAATTGTCACTACAGTTTTATGGTCGTCACTATAATTTAACAGACCCTTAGAATGTCTCTATTTCGCAAATGAAAATAGACATCTTTTAGTAGACCCAAAGCATAACCAAACTGACAAACATCGCGAGCAATGACAAAGACGGACTTTTCATTGGCAGTGTGACGGGTGCCACGAGAAAAGCAGATCTTACATACCCTTCCGGAGCACCTGATGATACCTTTAAATCATGTAGGGGTTCACACTGCTAGCTAGTTTTGAATGTGGAGTTCTTGTGTATTTTTCTTTATGTGTTTTGTCTTTTAATGTTATCTTAATATTAGTGTTATAAAAATTGCCGTGTTTTTTTTTTATTTTTTGACTTTCTCCTACCTCACGTTTGGCTTCGGTCTTCGTTTGCGATGTATCCGGAACAGTTTGGTCATGTTTACTTTAAAAGTTTCAGAACAGCCCGAAAATACAATATCAAAAATTTAGAAAAGGTTGTTTCAAACTAAGGATTATTTCATTGTGCATAGCTCGGTCTTTAACTGATTTTGGCTTTCAATTTAGATTTTTTTTTGTTATTTTATCTCTATCAGCTTTTATAAACCATTCAATTACTGGATTTCCGAATGTTTTGATTTTATCTACACCGAAGAGAAACAAGTTGTTGAAATGGCCTTCTCCAGAAAGGAGGTGGTTCACAGTAACGTCCGTATTTTTTTACTTCTGCTGGTTCGATGCCTATACTCGTGGACCGACGGAATTCACCAACCTAGTAGTCCAGTACTTCGGTGCCAGTATGAAAACCGGTTTTATTTGCAAACTTATAATATAAAGAAAAATTGTATAAAACTCAGAAGTTTCTCCCTCGTGTAAAACTCTGGTCTCGAACAATTTTGGTTTTCAATACGGGACCTTCCAGAAAGGAACCCTCGCGTGTAGTTAAAGGCGGAAATGGTCGCCTCGATCAAATACCAGTAATACATAATAAGTGGACTCTTGGCCAATTGAAATAAATATATAACACACACAAAAAAATATTTATAAAATTGAAGTGCATACTTATAATTTTACTTCCATTACAATTCTTTAACTTAAATTTAATTGACTAAAATCAATTAACCTAAAGCGCTACAACACATTAAATATAAATCGCCCTAAGTTAAGCAGTGTTCATAACTAAGTGATTCCCTCTCAATGAATTGATTTTTTTTTTTGTATAATCACAGATTTTTTCCGGCATGACCGCGACTCAGAAGTCCCGTATTATGTTTTTTTATGTTTGGTTTTTTGTTCTCTATCAGCTTTTAAACATCTTTTGATTTCTGGATTTCGAAATCCATCTTCAGAAAATAAATTTCACAGAACTTCGGTATTTTGCTATTTCACATGGTTTGCAGTGGCGCTGTCTTTTGTTGTGTTCCTTAGCTTACTTGTAAAACGTCCGTGTCCGTTGGCCCTATTTTGTTTCAAAGAAAATGAATCAACCTGAGTCTTCAAGGGTACATTTTTTTATTCTGATCATGTTCTTGATCAATGATCATGGTCTTGATGATTGCATTTTAAAATCCTGATCGTAAATGAGGGTCATTCCTGGACCTTTGATCAATTCTGATTAAAGATGGCGGTTAAATGTTTAAATTCTGTCAGTATACAATGCAAGAAATTCTGAACGTAACCGATGACCCAATTATTTATTTTGTATCCATTTCACACAAAATGGGAAGATATCGAGTTGTTTATAGTAGGGTGCCCAATGTACAAAAAGACGTTTGGTTTGCGAGTTTTGGTTTACGGAATAACACACGACTACAGACCCTATAGTTATTAAATTTTATATTTTGTATTGTCGTAGATAGTTTCCTTGGAAATTACTGATTTTAAGGGGTACCTTATAGCAGAGCTTAAGACATGGTATCTTTAAATTCATAGAAATTAGTATGAGTCTCTGATATCCTGATAAGAAGCTATTTTTGTGAAAGTCCAGACCTAAAATTTTGTTTTAGCAGCCAGAATGTAACTTTTTATTCATTGATTTTTATAATTTGTCTGTGTTAAGTTTGGAATAAAACGGGTCATGAATTTAAGACATTTTCCTTGAAATGGAATGCGAATTTAGTTATCAAAATTTTCGAAATATTTTAATTTAAACAGAAACACAACTATCACCTGACATATGTGCCAAAAATCATTGGTGTCATATCTGCCATTACAGAGAAATCAATAAATAAAAGCATTAATTTTGCGCAAAAACCTCAAAATTTTGCGTTAATCTGAAATTCATATCGCTTGATAAATGCGGAAACGTACGAAGCGCGACAACTTTTATCCATACAAAGATGGTAAATTATTTTGATCTGTTTGAGATTTTTAAATTGGTCGAATTTGAATTTTTATGTACATGTTAATGTTTTCACGTTTAAACTTAGATTTCGCTAGCCATGTAGATGATATAACATGGTTTTGGTTAAGTTTTATGAGTTTTATAAAGTTTTATGGCAGTGCGTGTTTTCCTATGAAAAATACAAAAAAAAAAAACAAAAATGTGATTTATTTTGTCGGAGTTTTTTGAAGACCTAAGGTTTCAAAATTTAATTCAAGGTGTCCTTTTAACAATGGTTTAACAAAAACTTAGAAATTATTTTTCATAATAATTGAAAGCGTCCTTTATATATTTCAGGTGCAAATATTTAAAATTGCACATCTCAAAAAACAAATGGTCACCGTGAAAATTGTTTAATGAAGATACTTGACAAATCATTATAAAAAATAGAACAATGAACTGTCTGTATAAAATAAACATTTTTTAAAATTTCGTTAGGGATTTATTGGTAAAATGAAGCAAACTTTTAGTTGCGTGAAATTTTTCTTAATTTTAGGGAATGTCCTGTAACCCCATTTTAATTAAATTGTGACCAAATTCGATCTCTGCGACATTGTTATTCCGATGCGCCATGGTTTTCTCTGTTTTAAAATGTATAATGCAGGTGTGTGTGATTTCGTTAACCCAAATTACAAAAAAATCATCGCTTGGGCACCCAACTTTTAAGCTATGCAGAGATATTTACAAATGAATTTTTGTTGTCTGCCCTTTTCGGGCATGATGATAAAAATTATTAAAATGGTCCTGGCTAAATTAACATGATCAAGATATATCGTTTTGACAGATTTTTTTCATCAGGTTCATGATCAAGATCATGATCGGAATTAAAAAAAATGTATCCCATTTTTCGACAATACCCCGACGTCATTGATTCAAAGTCGTTAATGTCATAAAGAATATATCCTCGTTAAATTTCTTTTCATTACGTTTACAGGGGCCATATTAATCTCTTAATCACTCATTGCAATAAATTTTTGAAGTTTTGTTTTTGTTTTGCGGCTGTAATTTCTTTTGAGGATGATTCATCAATGATACTGTAATACAATAAACGAGAAGTTGTGTGTTTTTCATCTTTTTTTATATTACTAAGGGGCAAACTAAAAACCACGGTCTTAATTCCTGGCTATTTAAGCTATACATTCTAACCAAGTGATATTACTGTCCCATTCAATTTGGCTATATTTGTAAACTTTTAATGCTAATCATATTTGATTCATTTTTAATATAATCCTGAACTACATTTATAATTTTACTTATTAGACGCAAGATTATGCTTACGAGCTACTCACGTGATTACATGTGCTAGATCATGTTTGCTGTTGTTGCATTTTGCAGGAGCATCATCAGCAGTCATATTTTCTGTCAAAGGGCAGCAGCAGACTTGAAAGCATAAATGAATTTTGTTTTGAGTAAGAGGAAAACAACAACAGTTTTGTGATTTTTCAATTTTCAAATCTTTTATTTTCTGAGTATTGATTTAAATTTTGATTTCTTGAAGCTAGTTCAAATATATCCCATTTATACAATTGCGACCAATCATACACTTACCATTCAGCACTCAGCAGAAAAATTTTTCAAGATGTATGTTAATTATGTAAACTCTTCATTTCTGTTCATTACTTCAAGAATCTCCAGAAAAGTGACCTATAAACGTATATAGTAACATCACGCACTTTTTGTCTAACGCTAAATGCTTATTCAGATGTGTGGAATTCAAATAATTGGAAATCGATGTTAAATCTTTTTGAATGGTTATGAAAAAAAAATGAGGCCTTTAAAAATACGAAAATACCCATATTGCATAATTGTTATTTCGTTATTATGTACACGTGTCTCAAGGAGTAGCCTCTAATCAACAGTATTATAATCAAATAATATGGGAAAATGCATCAAAACCAGTCCAAAAGAAGTACCCATCTCCAAAACTATAACAATAGGATACTTAGAACAGCTACCGAGTGAAATACACAGAATGAAGCTTTGTCGTAGATTTAATCTAGGCCTGTAAGGAAGTACATGATGTATAAGTGCTCAATGCAGATCAGCTGCAATGAAGTATCATACAAGTGTATATGTATCAGAGAGGATTCAATTTCGACAAGGAATGCTGTCAATATTAATAATTTAAGTTTTTAACTGGGCTTTTATACATCATGCACTTCGTTACAACCCTACCAAGTAGATTAAACCCACGACGAGGTATCACCCGGTTACCGAAAGCTATATTTTTATATAGCCTAGATAAAATCTATGTGGTGTTGCAATAGATGTCACAACAGCGATGGTTCGAGTCCCGTAGAAGGAAAACAAAGAATTATCTGATATAAATTTTCAGATCTGAACTCCAGATGTAGATGTATATATTACTTATTTAAAAGGCATATTTTTCTAAATTTTATATTGTGTACTATCATGACTATGATGGCAATATATTCAATTATAATTAGTATTCTTCTTAAGAGGGTAATAGCAACACGCTATGTACGTTGAACCATCTATTCTCGGGTTCTCTCTATTAATTCCTAGACAACTGACTCGTCTGCCTCAATCGTAGTATGGTCATGATTTGCATATTACAGCCAACTGAGATTATTCTCATAACCAGAGATAAATGGGTAAAAATTCAAATAAGACAAAATACAAACGTAAACAACGATAGACACTCTGGACAGCTGGACTTGGTACTAAAAAAGCCAGTCGGTTTATGGGTACCCAAACCTCCCCTTTATCTGTCCCGTTTCTTTATAGTATAATAAGCACAAATTTGAAAGTGTGAAAGTTTATCGATATGAGATATTCTCTACAAACAAGTACATCATAACTGAAATATAAAGAAAGTACACATGTAATCCACCTGCAGGAGAGACAAACTCCAGTCTTAAATTATATATGAAAGGATGACCGAACTCTCCATCTTCAAAACCAGTGAATGATTTCGAATGTTTTGGTTTGAAGATTTGAACAATCTACAAAATAACAAATCATTAAATGTAAAGCATTAAACAAAATAACAAGGCAGTAGGTACCATTCACCACCGGAATGTTCTGCAACTTTTAAAAGCACATGTAATGATATTGAAAGAATGTGTTTGTTAAAAAGAAGAAAAGGGCAACTTAAGTTCTTGTAACGACCGTGATTGAAGAATGTGTTTGTAAAAGAAGAAAAAACTCTGTAATTACCCAAATTTTTATTTCACCCCTGAAAGTTTTTACATATTTTATATCTTGATTCAATGTGTTTAATAAATCATCATCTCAGGATTATGAGTAATAATTTCTCAATAAAATTTTTCTGAAAATATCAATCAACAAATCAGCAAACAGAAAGTAGATTAGGGGATCCACGGTACGACCCATCATCCTTCTAATTAATCATTATTTTATATATAAGGTGAAAAATCTTTCATGAAAATACGCAAAAATTGTTCTGAAAATATGTGTCATTGAATCTGCAAACAGGAAGAAGATAACTGACAGACCTTGAAATGAAAAGCACTGTGAAATTCAACATACTAAAAAAGGCAGACCAAATATCAAATTAACACGGAAAAATCTTGAAGAAAAGTTGATCAAAAAATTATTCTGAAACTATTAACCAACGAATCGACAAACAGGAAATAGATAAGTGACGGACCTAGAAAAAGAATGCACTCTACACATCAATATTATAAGGCTTTTATTCCACGTTTCAATTATCACTAGACAGAGTAAGAGGCCATATTAAATTTCCTAAGTGAAATTTCCCTTTGCATTTCATGTAAAAAGTCACTGTTTAAAAAAATTATCTGGAACTCATTTCTAATCCGATTTTTGTATTTTTCATATTGATAATAAGAGCATCACAAATATTTTCCTATAGTAGTTTAAAGATAATCAGGTGCTTTCTTACTCTAATAAATACGGTATGAAATTTTGAAATCACAAATTATAAAAGAGAAAATTTTAAAAAATTGTAATTTTGAATAAGTTAAAATTGCAAAACAGAGAAAACTACCATCCAAATTATCAGGAGAAACTATTAGACATGCTCTTTTTAGCAGCATAAAAATACAGAAAATCGGACAAGAAATAATTGCTTCAAAGTTATTTTTTTTAAAATAGAGACTATTTTTATATTAAATGCACATGGAAATTCAACTCTTAAAAATTTAATATGGCCACTTTCTGTATATAAGAAGAGAAATCTTTGAGACGTGTGTATGTACGGACAAGTGCAAACCTTAAAGCCCAAGTCGACCCACTGCGGGAAAAAAAGTATTAATCTGGTTCTAGATATTCAACACTTAATTAAAATCAGTTATCATAAAAGGTGTATGTCGTTTCATTCTGACTTTTGTCCCATATCTGACATGTCTAAATAAAAAAAAACTTTCTATATGGCCACATTTTCTGGTCATACATTGAGTCGGTTTTCAACGGTTTGACTATATATCTGTACACAACCCCGGATATATAAAGGAAACAGATACGGATGGGAGTAATACCGTATGGATATCCGATGTTCATATGTTAACTCTATTCAATCCCGTACATTTGTACAAGTCAACGCTGTGAACCGTCATGTAAGTAAAATTTGTTTTACTGGATATTTATTGTTATTTTAAGCCGATAACTCCACATAACATTGTAATTTTTACTTGTCAATTATAGGTTTTATATTCAATATTTATGATGTTGTACTTTACATGAAGAAACGAATTCCTCATACTTGACATAACACAATTTGTGGGTTGTAAGAATGGAGTTGAAATAAAGGGTAAGGGGAAAATGCTCTTTTCATAAAACTAGTAGTGACAGATTCACGGTAAGAGATAATGCAATTCTTCCGAAGGTAAAAACGGTGAAGTTTAATTGTTGGTCAGAGTCAGATTTGTACCATACTGAACCTTGCTACACACTGAAAGTGTATTCAGTATTTTGTCTGCCTGAAAACATTTCCTATAATGTGCAATATTTCTTGTTTACTTTGAATATAGTAAATCATGGAGTTCGAGCAAAGGTTAGGTAACAGAGGCAGGATTTAATATTTACATTCGATCGCACTCAGTTGAAAAAGTTTTTTGTTTTGGTTTTTTTTTGTGCAATCCGCCTGAAAACATTTCCTATAATGTGCAATATCTCTTGTTTGCTTTGAATATAGTAAATCATGGAGTTCGAGCAAAGGTTAGGTAACAGAGGCATGACTTTAATATTAACATTCGATCGCACTCGGTTAAAAAAGTTTTTTTTTTTTTTTTTTTTTTTGTGCAATTTATCATAATTAAATTTGAATTTTTCCAAAAGTCCATTTATCACCATAATGTCATTTGCTGAATTAGAGAAATTTGATCATCGTCATACACTTTCAAATAAAATTTGAGTCGTGTTCATCAAATTGTTATTCCCACCTTTCAACAACAACATCATCTGCAAAGGGTTTGACAAAATATCCTCCACATGCTTTTGTATTTTTTTTTAAGTTTTATTTGTTGCAGTCTGATTTGTGGTGGCCAAGCTACAGATAGGAGACGATGAATGTTATCTGGATACTCCTTCTTCAAACATCGCTATGTACTGCTACTTTACGTTAGTATCTTTCAATGATTTTGAATTATTTGTCTCATATTTCCTTGAAAAGTGTCTCTAGAAATCAGATGATTGTCCGAAACATTGTCTTATTTTGTAAAATAAGTATAAAAAATGGAAAAAAATTGTAATTTTTACTTTTGAATTAATGAACGACATGTAATTGTAACTGTAAAACCAACGAAACAGATTATTCTGATTTTAATAAAACTGTTGTTAATTGATCTTTCTTCAAACGTTGTTCTCGCCGTTTACGTCTCACACAACAAAAGACATCATGGCAAATTCGTCCTCTATATTTTGTTGACATTGTTCTAAACTTTTGTACAGAATGATAGAATATATATATTATATATATATATGTTACCGAAAGCTATATTTTATATAGCCTAGGTATCCGTGTGGTCTAGGGCGCTGGACGTAGTGCAGGCCATGGATGTCACAACAGTGATGGTTCGAACCCCGGAGAGGGAACTTCCAATGTGCATATTTAACAATGTTGGGCTAATTTTCAGACGTATATATATATATGTTGCAATACATCGGCAAACGAATACCGGAGCAAGAACGAGGAAAGGGGAATTCTAAGATCATAAATCCAAAATAACGGCAATTCAAATCCAACACGAATTGAGACAATATGACAAAGACAAAACACATAAACAAAAATGAACAAAAACGCCACACAACTAAATAACTAGCAGTGTGAACCCCAATAAAAACTGAGGTATCATTAGGTGCTCCGGAAGGGTAAGCATGATCTGCGCCACGCGTGGCACCCATCACACTGCCAGTGAAAAGTCCGATTTGGTCACAGTCGGTGCTAGTCAGTCCGGTAACAAACTCTTGATCTACCCAAAGATATATGTTCTCATTTGTGAAATAGAAATATTGTAACGGTCTGTCATATCGTGGTAACGACCTTAAAACTTCTGCAGTGATAATTGCAACAGTGATTGAACATACCCTTGATGTATAAGTTTTTGAGACATTGAGACAGTAATTTCGCTGTGTTGCCAAATCGCTGTACAAACTACGGGCACGGCAATAGCGAATGAGTTGTAAAATGTACACACCATATGCCGGAGATGTGGGAATATTACTGCTCAAAAACGGGATTCATTATTGGAAAGTCGAAATCATCACACTTGTCGAAAAGTTTTGTTTTCAGACGTCCAGAGTTGTCAATGTAGATGTAGGTCCAGGTATGATGCTGATGATGGTGTATCAGTGGTCTCTTTAATTTCTAGTTCATTTGGGTATATAAGATGTTATCCTTAAATTGAGGATTGTTCTATGAAAGAACATCATCTATATAACGGAAAGCAATTGCATAAAAATATCAACAAGTGTATTGCAATTTTTAAATTTTTTGACTAAACAAAAATTCCAAATGGTGAATTCCTATTCAATTCGTTTGACCGGCTTTCACCATGTTGTTAACAGTAACAATGTCTGCAGAGTCTACGATTCAATACGATAAAATTCACTTTTCTCCCAGCATCGAAGTTCGTTGCCGCTGTGCTAGTGATACACTCATGGCCATTTTCCCTACACACACACTTAATTACATGTAATAGCATTAACCCTCGAGAATAGCCGTCAACTACCCAGTATGTCAGTTAAGAGCGAAAGCCGATATTTTTTTTTTCAAAAATTGCGATATCTAAGGTTTTATAAGATTTTTGTTTTATAAATCTTCCTCATGCAATGTTTTATTCATTAGACACTATAAGTTATATGAGATATATCAACTTTCATATATCTTTTAATTTGTGGCCTCCTAATATTTTGCTTTGATCTGTACTACAGATACAAAAGTTGTCGGAGTGGCCCTTTGCATAAAGTAAATTTACAACCAACTGTACGAGTGATAACCAGAAGCAAAGACTGCTTGTATGTCCATTTTTATGGGAGAATTCCAATTTAGGAAAAGATAACAACACTTTATGGAAAGGGCTTTATACGCTTCTTTGTATTATAAATTAAGATGTGTTACTTTTCCAATGTTACCAATTTGTCTGTTTCTTCGTTATCTATGCTGTTTTAGAATAGTTTTATAATGAAAATTAATATATTTTAAGTAGCTTCAAGCAAAACTTTTTACATTTAAATTTTGTCTATAACAGTCTTAAATGTTTATACATATAAAGCAATGAAATAGATGTGTTTTTTTTAGATTCCTGTGACAGCAACTGGCAAAATATTTTAAAGACGGACCAAAACGGAAATGTATTATCTGGAAGTATAGCTAGCCTAGAACAAGCTGTTCTTCATGGTTCCAAAGTTCGTATCCATTTTTCAAATTATTTTGCGGATGTGCAAAATGTTTATGTTTTAAAGGATAATTTAGTTTGTGCACAGTCTCTTTTCCATATCAGCAAGAATGGATGGAATAAACACCAAGCGAAAGCCTATTGGTGGTTTCTTAATGTATGTACATCTGGACACGTCCATATGTCTCGTTGGTATGTTGGAACCCATACCCAACCATCACCACCAGAGAGCAAAGTCCGATATTCAATTCAGTGGTTTGTAAGGTATCTATTCCGCTTTCATTTTTAATTTCCGAACCATAAAAAACACACAAAATTAAAGCCCATTATATAACGTATCTTGTTCCAAAACGAGGAGAAAATTACTTTACGTATGGTAAATAAGTAATTAATGCAGGGATATATGAAGTAAATGCACTTGAGACGAAGTCTCTACAAATACATGGCAAAACTAAGCAATGGATCAACGCTTCTATTGTTGTTCTTCACCTTAAACTACCATGAGGCCTGCAACAATGAGCTGTGTTCATACCTCACAGTCAGTTCAAGAAGGTTCTAATTTACGAGACATTTATTTAAGAATTGAATTTATCGAGTATCAAAGTGTTGACTGAAGCACATTTTTAATGAAGCGCGGTCGTACATTTTTTTATTCCTCCACCAGGTGGTCATTTTGTCAAATGTGTTTCATGGGAATTACATCTTCACATTGATATTACATTCAAACACAATACAGTTATCTCTTAATTTTCAGCAATATGCCAATGGCTAAATTCTTCTTTGCCATATTTTCTTTTATTTTTAGGTCCCTGCAGATTAATCAACCGATTGCGTCAATTTGCACGAAGTAGATACCGTCTGAACACATTAATCTGTGTTTCTTATCCAAAATGGCACTGTATCGTCTGTATAATGTTAATAAAGGTGGTTTAGTAGTATTCTGCCATTTTGATTTCATATTTTATGCTTTGACTGTTATTTTTCATTCAAAAATGGAAGTTAACTGTTAGTAGTCTCATGTGATTTCATGTTTATGTCCGTATATTCAGTTCTTTCAGTTTCATTTTTTTACAATTGACTCAGTGCTGTTGCCAACTGAATTTTACTGTTGTTACGATTGATTTTTGATTCATTACATTGGTTATAGGGGGAAGGTTATGGTCCAATAAAACTAGTTTAAACCCGCCGCAGCAGGTTTGCGCCTGTCCTAAGTCAGGAAATTTATTAAGCCTTTGTGTGTCTTGTCTTTTTGCTAGTTAGTTTACTTTATGTCTATAGGAGTCTAGGATGATGTTTATACCGCTGAACTTGACTACTCTTTATTCAGGGGCCGACTCCGACCTTCCGTTGGGTGTTGGGTTTTCCCACCGTTCATTGAAGATCTTATGGTGGCTTTGAGTTGTTATTACTCCCCTTTGGTTCGTCGTCTCTTTGACACATTCCCCGTTTCCCTTCTTTTTTCTAAACATGTTAAAATTTAATTTAATTTGTCAATTATTTCCCCAAAGCACACGTAATGGGCTCTTTTCTCTTAATTTAACATTTATTTTGAACCTTATATTCAGAGTGGTATTTGTACTATAAAATTCTTTGAAATGAAAATTAAAGGGAGACAATTTCAATAAAAATTTTACAAAAAAAAAGATTGTGACCCCCACTTTCTTGGTTTTTAGAAAATTCAATTCAAATGAATATAGCATAAATAATTTGGAAGAACAGATTTTTTTACATTTTACCTAAACAATAGAAATGTTCAGTGTTAGATTGTGCGCTTATATGGTCAGTGACCCCAACTTTTAATTCATTTTTTT
>MJUU01069116.1:45306-58085 GCA_002080025.1 Modiolus philippinarum
GTAAGAGCCACGCCAAATCCGTTGCCATATCCCTGAAAGCTTAGATCAAGAGGAATCCAAAGAAAAAAATCCCATTGAAATCCGATGAAAAATAAAGATTTGACATATTTAGAAAAATTGCAATTTTGGCCCCTTTGACCCCTTGTAGCTAGGAAAACGTAAGACCTACACAAAATCCGTTGACATATTACTGAAAGCTTAGATCAAGATGAATCCAAAGAAAAAAATCCCATCGAAATGCGATGAAAAATAAAAATTCTACATAATCCGCAAATTCGCAATTTTGGCCCCGTTGGGCCCTCATAGCTGGGAAAGGAAACAAGTTATCAAAAATCTAATAGCTGAGCGCCATATTAATTTTTCACAAGGAATCCATTAAAAAAAACTGCATCAAAATCGGACTTAAAATAATAAAAATTATTTTTTTGGAGATTTGCCCCTGTTGGGCCCCATTTATCTCGTGAGCGGTACATGCTACGTTAAATCTGTTGGCATACTCCAGATTGGAAATTTCCTCAGGAGCACACTGAAAGAAACCCCATAAAAATCCGATTAATAATAAAGATTCTAAAGACAAACATGTGAAAACACCCAATTTAACCCTTTTTGGCCCCTTTTTTAAAAACGGGTGGGGCAACAATGACCAAAACTGAGCCAAACCTTCCTTTTGCACCAAAGAACATTATGCTAAAATTTCATAAGGATTGATCTACTGGAACTAAAGTTATTGACCAAAAACTAAAGTGTCTACAGACGACGACGACAACAACGACAACGACAACGACGCCGACGACAACGACGACGACGACGACGACGACGACAGCACCATACCAATATACGACCGCAAAAATTTTTGCGGTCGTATAAAAATTGTAAAGTTCAAAGGACTATAGATATCACCTGTTAAGGTGTGATGGGTAGACCACAGTGAATTTATCCATAAAAATTTTCCTCTATGTATAGTCATGTAATTGCAAATCTGTTGATCTAATTTTCGACAAACTATAGGTAGCATATCAAGGGAACATTTAAGTGTAGGTTGATGCAATGATCCTCAACGGAATTAAAACAAATCAATGAAAAATCATGATTTCTGTCTTGAACGGATAACTTTTAGCATGGAAATAGGGGGGTCAATTTCTTCCATCTATCAAACAGGGATTTGGATTGGAAATGACCACAACCATTGACTTATATTATGCCTTTCCAAACAGGCAATCTCTTGAAGGGGTTATGCCTATTTGTGTCAGACCATAAAAAAACAATGGCATACTTCAATCGTGAGCTTTATGACAACTTTAATATTTAAGATAGCTGATCCTATAAAAGCAAACAGTTAGTGACATAAATAAACGACTTATAATGGAAAAATCTCATAATATAGTATGTCTTAAGATGATATGTAAAACTTTATATAAAGAGATTAGAGATCAATGTCAGTCTGATCTGACAATAAATAAAATCAAAGAACATCCGTATAGAGTACTTATATATATAACACATGGCAAACCCACATTCACAACTGCTCCATATGTCATTTTGTTATTTATAACCACTGGACTGATGCCTCTGCTGGTGGACTGTTAGTCCCCGAGGGTATTCACCAACCCAGAGGCCACTACTTTGGTGCTTAACTTCTAAATTTTAGAAAAAGTTTGCTTAAAACAAAGGATAATCTCCCTCTTGCATAGCCCAGTCCTTAGTTAATTTTGGCTTTCATATTTAGATCTTATTGGTAATTTCTTCTCTATCAGTATTTATAGGTACATGTATTTCGGTTTATGGACTTCCAACTATTTTGATCTTATCTGCACTGAAGAGACATCAGTTGTTGAAATATGAATATGCAGAAACAAAATTTACAGTAACTTCAGTACTTTTTTATTCCTTCACTCCTTCATTTTGTGCTGGTGATACTGAAATGCTACTAATCTCTTGTAAATGGAGATGATCTACAGACTGATCTGGAACCTTTTTCATTCCATAAACATAATATACAATTCTTGGCCATAATTTTATGTCCCAAGCAATTTTTAATGTGCAGATCTTTAACTTGAAAACTACATCTATTTTGATGAAATTTGTTTTTGGAAGGTGGGGGTATGACTCAGAAATTCAAAAAATTGAACCTTCAAATCCCAAATTCCCACAAAAATAAAAGTGCCTTGAGGGGGTCTTAATTTTTTTCAATCCTGGATCCCAAAAATGATTATGTGTATTTGAATTATTGCAGAATATAATGACTGATGCTGCTGTCTCCAAAAAGGTCCCTCCTCCCCTCACCCTTAAGTGCTGTGAATTACATGGTATAATATAGTGGAGTTTCCAAGTTGTAGCTTTAAACTAGCAAGTTAAAAAATGTTATTTGGTACACATAACATTTGTACAGCTGTAATATCATTTAATGTTAAACTATTAAAAAATATATATGCTAATCAACATGTTTAGAAAATCTTTTAAATGTCAGAGTTAAACAATAAGACAATTATTGTTCAATAAATGAAAATCCTACATATATAATCAAATTTATGTAACCAAACATCTAGTCTCCATTAGAAAAAAACAGTTTGGTCAATTTAATGATATATTTAATATTCTGTAACAGAGTAAGCAAAATTTACATTTATTTGCAGACAAAAATATAATTGAAATGTCAATTTCATCATTTTCTTTCTTTCATATATTGCACTTCAGCTATTCATGCAAAATTTCTAAATTATTTTACGTCTTTATAACCCAGGTTTACCCTTTTTAAAACAAGGCCAGGATTATTACAGCTCTGCTATATATTTGTGAAGAACTACGGCCACTATTGTATCCATGTATTAGCCTAGCTATCACATTTTGGGACTTCAAAATCATACTGGGTATGTAAGACTTTGTAGTATATAAATGGAAAATCTTAAATACTTTTAAGTAAAATAGATTAGAATTCACTGTTTAAATAAAACTGAAAAGCTATGTTTGAAGTCCCTTTAAAAATCATAAAAACCAAAAAAAAGAAAATGTGTCCATAGGACATAGATGCACCCACCAGATAGATATTGGCAAACAGGAAGTAGATGAGTGAGAGACTTGAAAAAGGGAGGAACTATACAACTCATCATACAAAAGCTGCAGACCAAATATCAAATCATTACTGCCAACAAAAGCTGAGAAATCCTTAATCAAAATTTCAGACATACATACGCAAGTAAGTAAGTAAAGATAAGGGTAAAACTAAATGCCCCCCTGGCCTAATGGTGGGGGCAAAAAAATCATATGTTCAATAACACTTGCGTCACATTTCAATGCCAAATGTTTACAAGAAGAACCACAATTGCTTGTAAATATTCCAATAAGTTTATAGTTTTGAAATAGCAAATCTTATTTTTATAAAACATAGAACACATCGAAATTGGATTGTCATTCTAAACAATTCTACATACTACAATGCCTAAGGATACAAGGTTATTCTTCGACTGAGAATTTCAACGACTGTTGTATTAAGTCTTATTACTAATTGGGACCATAAACAGCAATAGGGCGATGAAAAATGTATCGATAATGACAAACCTTCAAGCAAAATCAGATTTGACACATAACAATTAGTTACAATTATACTACAACAGAATCAAATTACAGATATATATTTCAGCAGTAGAAATCGTAACTCTTAATGGACGGGACAGTGTCTGATTGTCTCTCTAATTTTATAACAAAAATAAAATAACAGAGACGTGTTTTCTGTTGATAAAAAATTACAGTGACGGGTAAAAATATTTAGTGGTCAGGGAATATTGTTATTCTTGGAAACTTACATGCAATGTATGTCATATTTTTCATGGGGACAATCAAAGAATTTCCTTAAAATATATTGATAATATACAAATACTTGAAACAATTAGTGAGAGTTTAGAGACCAAAAACTGAGAGTTCATCTTGTTAATACCAGGCAAACAAAATATATATCTGAAGATGTCAACATGACATTTGTATCTATTTTTTAGAAATCAAATCTCAAAGAAAAAGTGAACTGAAGTATTGGCACCAACCTCTAAAAGAATCTCTAACAAAAAAACTGTCAAATTAATTTTAATTAAGAAATAGATTATTGCAAGCGGACTCTATGCGAATTAGAACATGGGCAGACCTTATATTTGTCAATATTTTATACCGAGCGATAGCAAATTAAAATGAAGACAAATATAAGGTCTGACTATAAGGACAAGCGTTTTGAACATTCGAAGAGGCTCTATATTGGGTTTGACACTAGAATTAAAATATGTCGGAAAACTGCATACAAACACACATAAATGGACAGAGAGAGATCTATATTTGTTGCTTTATTAATACAAGTGGCTAATAAGCTAATGACTTAATATAAATAATCTGTTATAAAGCATATAAAATATGGATATTTTAAAATCAAAGTGGGTACAAGTGTGAGCTCGTATTTTTGATTTTATATGACTGCCTAGTTATGTTATATTTGAAGCCAAAAAAACAAAAAAAATGAAAAGAAAAGGAACAAAACTCATATTTATGATTTTATTAACGTTAAAAATTAAAAAATTTATATTTAAATTGTAGAGCATGATATGCAACATGGATAACATTTCATAACAACAACACATTTGTTTCTAAATTACGGTTATGTTAATTTCAGTTCCGAGTCTTAAATTCAACAACTTTTGTAAATTTCTATTATTGTCATTATTTGATGTGGCTTTTTGGGTAATTCATTACTTAAAACTTTATTTACACAAAATATGCAGGAAATGAATATTGAGTGAATAAAATGTGAAAATGTACATAACGAATGTCCTTTTGTAAGAAATATACACATGTGTTAAAAAATATTGTTGCAATTAGAACATAACTTTGTTCCCAAAGCAAAAGAAGAGAGGATATTAGAACCCTAATTTGCCCCTTGACATGTGACAGAAATTCTGCACTTATTATGCACAACTGCATGAAATACATTTGTATGGTGCAAAATTTCAATTTTGGATCAATCATATTTTATATCCAAACATATCTATACATACTGCATTACATCATTTTGCTCCTCTCACTAAGAGGGGAATATTATTTTTTACTATCCCCAGCCACAGTTTATGGACTTTCTCTAATTTCTTTCCTGTGTTCACTTTTTCTGACTAGTTGGAAAAATAAATTCTACTTTCTAGAAAGAAGATTGTTATCAGTCCTTAAAATTAAAATATGACTTCAAATTACTTTGCCGTCCTTTGGTTTGACCATCATGACGCCAGCCTGATGACATCATGTACAAATAACACATTTATTTTTTTATTTTATCAAGTATTGCTTTCAAAACATTAAAGAAACAAGACTACAACTGTATATTGTAAGATACAACATTTCTACACTCGCAATATTAAATTTTTTAATATCTAAAATGTTACCATGCCTAGCATTTAAAAAATTTGTATTGTAATAATGGCCTTTCTCACTCTATACAGATGTAGGATCTACCTATATATTCATTCCATCTCTAAAGCCAAAGGGGACTCAGCCTAATTAAACTTACAACATAAGTAGATTTAGCATCATCTCTCTGTAGTCTTTCCTCGACCATGTATGCTGATGGCTGTTTGTCATTCTCGGACTTTTTCTGTGAATCTGAGGTATCAATTGAGGCTTCTCTATAAAATACAATAAAAACTTTTACATTACATTGTAATATACTACATCACAGTTTAATTAAATCATGAACATTATTTGCTAGCATTTGTCTTACGAGTAAGTAGTGGCAATTTTACTTTGATTCCCAGATTAACTCTATAAAATAGACTAATTCAACAACAACAACAATAATGGCAATGCAGAGTCCAACAGTTACACATGATATATGCACACCATATCTATCATCTTCGCTAGCCTTGGGTTAAGATCCGCTCCTCTCCTCTTCACCCTGGATTTCTGTAACCTCAAATCCTCGCTTCTGATTGGTTGCAGTCAACCTTCTCTGCAGCCAATCCAATTGCTATCATTCAAATTTTAAATATATAATGGCGTTTTATGATTTTTCTATTTTGCAAAATTCTGACCATTTGATAATTTTTCTTTATTTTTCAAGGGTAATTTCCTTGTAGTTAAATATATTGTGAATTGTTGTTTTATTAGATGTAATAAATATAGAATATTACATTGGTAAATCCGTATTACATGCTGTATCAACCCGAGACGTCAATATCCTCCCGAAGGCTTGCCTGAGGGATGATATTGGTCGAGGGTTGATACAGCATGTAAAACGGATTTACCCATGTCATATACTGTTTATCATATATTTGAAAAAGAACAAAAGTCTTAGTTGTTTTCTAATTAAAATAACACGTGACCTTTGATACAGATTTTTTAGGTGTGTAATAAAGGGTAACAGCCATGACTGATATCGATATCATCACGGGGTGAAGATACAGGACGAAACATGACGTCTGTATTACACATGCAGGATTCTTGTATTTATAACTAAATATATGATAAATAATCTTTAATTTTTACAATAAATCATACTGAAACTCTTACTTCAAAGGGAGATAATTTGAAACTGATGTTTCAAAAATGGGGCTCGATCTGCCAAGGGCAAAGAGGAGAGGAGCGGATCGTAACCCTTGGCTNTGAACATTATTTGCTAGCATTTGTCTTACGAGTAAGTAGTGGCAATTTTACTTTGATTCCCAGATTAACTCTATAAAATAGACTAATTCAACAACAACAACAATAATGGCAATGCAGAGTCCAACAGTTACACATGATATATGCACACCATATCTATCATCTTCGCTAGCCAAGGGTTAAGATCCGCTCCTCTCCTCTTCACCCTGGATTTCTGTAACCTCAAATCCTCGCTTCTGATTGGTTGCAGTCAACCTTCTCTGCAGCCAATCCAATTGCTATCATTTAAATTTTAAATATATAATGGTGTTTTATGATTTTTCTATTTTGCAAAATTCCAACCATTTGATAATTTTTCTTTATTTTTCAAGGGTAATTTCCTTGTAGTTAAATATATTGTGAATTGTTGTTTTATTAGATGTAATAAATAATCTTGAATTTTTACAATATATCATACTGAAACTCTTACTTCAAAGGGAGATAATTTGAAACTGATGTTTCAAAAATGGGGCTCGATCTGCCAAGGGCAAAGAGGAGAGGAGCGGATTGTAACCCTTGGCTTGCGAAGATGCATATCTATATATAACGGAGAATATAAGGGTAGCTACGAGTGCAGACATTGTAAGATTTTAGACAGAGCATAGTAATATTTTGGCCCCTTTTAGACCCTTATTACATTGATGAGGGCAGACTGTATTATATCAGCATATAAGACCTATAAAACTTTTTTGCAGTAGCATAAACAAGAGGCCCATGAGAGGCTGTATCCCTCTCCTGGACCATAGCTGACATAGAGAGATGAATGGCATTCCCAATAGGGTCCAGAGTTTACCTTGGAGAAGATCTTTGAACGAGTCTACTGTTAAAGCTATGTTCTCTGCTGGCAGCCATCTTGGATGAGGCACTGACCTATCGGATACCTATTTTTAGGTGGGACTTCTAAAGACCATTGTGACTAAGTTTGGTTCTAATTGGACTGGTAGTTTATGAGAAGATGACTTCTCAAAGGGTCATATGTTAAAACTATGTTCCCCGCTGGCAGCCATCTTGGATGAGGTACAATAATGAGACAATTTCTAAAGGAGACCACCAAAGCACTATTGTGACCAAATTTGCTTCCAATTGGCCCAGTGGTTTCAGAGGAGAAGATCTTTGAATGAAAAGTTCACAACAGACAACAGAAGGCCGACGTATTATAAGGATGCCAAGTGATGCACGTGCACATTGCAAAAGCTAAAAAGGTACACCTGACTTAGTAACTACAAATTTATCAGTTGCCAGGTTTGAAGGTTAGACCATTCCTCTTGGTATTAATTGGTTTTACTCTGTGACCAAAACTGACTATTATAACATAGATGAAATATTGCTTAAGGTGGCATTAAGCTTAATAGTCAATCAATCAATAAATCTGAGAAAAAGACCAAAAACTAGATGATGCCCCAGATAGACTGTGCCACAGAAATGAGTATTTTTAACCATAACCAGATATTCAAGACATAGATTTACACTATATTCTTTTTCTTACATAGTAAAGTTTAACCAACAAGTTGAGCTTATATTAGTAAGCTCCAAGCAAGACAGCAATCAATTTCCAATATCATAATTATATTTTTTATGTTGAATGAATGTCACGTTTATTTCGTGTCCGCCTACATATCTTGTTTTTTAAATGATTCATTACAATGTAATTATATTATACTAGTTCTATTAAGAAAGCAGGAAGGTTGTAAAAATTTAGTACAGTTTTATCATTCTTATATTATTTCAAGGTTTGGTAGAGTGCATTAAACTAATCAAGTCAGAGCAAAAGGTTCAGAGAATGGAAATAATGTTGAATATTCTGTAAAGGACAAGAATCTATAACTGATTTCAAGATGTTGTGGAAGTACTTTTATTCAGGGACATAAACATTCTTGGTTTTTATGAATATCACTATTTCTTGGATACTCAAATTTGTAGTTCCAAATTCTATGCATTAAAACTCTAGGAAAAAATTCATTTCTTTGGGAATTTGATTTCATGGTTTTAGCGTACCACAAAATCCCCTAAAATTGGAATGACATGAAGTAGTATTTTCACAGTATTTCAAATATATTACTAATGGTTTGAAAAATCTGATTTAAAATTTGACATTTTTTTTCGTACATGATCTAAGAGAGCTCAAAGACATATTAAATGCCTCCTTCAGCTATATTGACATAAGAGTAACTTGGCTAATACTGATGGCAAAAACAATTTACACACTGACAATGAAATTATCAATCTTCATCAAGGTTCATAATGCATCCTCAATAATAGAATCAAATCATTTTGACTAGATGAACAAAGCCTTTAAACCTTCAGAAATTTCTACACAATCACATTAACATTGATGCTCATTTATCAAACCACAACACAATTATGTAAAAGCTGCACTACCAAGAATATTGTCAATGCATAAATACATAAAAAGTAAAGCTTTAATCTTAAGTTAACAATACTTATAAAATTAGGTTGATGTTTAATCTTTGGCATGAATTAAATTTCATCAGTAATTTGTATGAATTTCCTTTGATGTACGATGCCTGAATATGTCCGTATCATCGAAAGCCCTTTTCACAAAAATTCTTACAATAAAAATCAGTCGCAAGTCTTTAACATTTCATAATTACATTCATTCTGCTTCGTATGGAAATCCAGGTATTTGATTGGCTACAAGTACTTCCGATCATTTCCGTCACTGTGTTTTATCAGTCAATAAAACTACACCAGCACGCTACTCCTTGACAACGACAAAAGTAAACAATGACAGCGGAGTACAAAAGTAAACAATGACAGCGGAGTATAATCTAAATGAGGAAATGGTGCATCATCCACGATTTTATTACGTTATCTTGCGTGAACACTTGCATTCCATTTACAGAATGTAATTATAAGTATTGAATCAAATATTTTGTAGTTTTATTGTCGTGTAAAAGCGTGGACCATAGCACATTTTTCACATGAAGCGCTAGCGCGCTTCATTCAAAATGTGCTACGGTCCACACTAAAAACTACAAAATATTGCATTCAATTCTTAAATATTGACTTACGATTAAATTTTGTCGTAACTTTTTTATTTGTGGAAAAGGCTGCTGGTTGTTACAAAATATTATAGGTTCAGTGTAAAAACATCATATTCAGGTTGCTATGCTTTGTTACTTACTTGTCTGTGTTTATGTGTGCAATATCTGACAAATGAAAATTGATGAAAATTTTGTAAAAATACGTACAATTATGGAAAAGAATAATATATAAACTATGTTAAAATAGAAATTTATCATGCTGCAGTTTTAAATAAAATTCTAATGATCCTTTTGTGAATTAATGATAAAAGAATTATAAGACATTTTATTTTTGACACTGACTTTATCATGGAGTAACACATCAAGCTCTTCCTAAATTGCTTGCTTATACTGGCTGAGATAAAGTCTGTATAAAAGACAAAATGTCCTATATTCCATATGAACCAATATGTGTGCCATATTTGCAATTCTTCAATGAGCATACCAATATTCCTCCAGTATTACACCAATAACAACTCCTTCAAAACTGTTTTTGTCTGTTAATCAAATAATCAAAGTCCTATAGAATTATAGTGTACTCTGAAGTACCACAGTATCAATGTAAACCCCTTCAGGTAATAAAAAATTATAAACAAATATAATTCTATAGAACTTTGATTGTTTAATTAACAGACAAAAAAACATGAGTTCTGAAGGGGTTGTTTTAGGTGTTACTAAAGGAATATTGGTATATTCACTGATAAATTGCAAATATGATACACATAAATGCTTCTGAATTTTTTAAATTAGTATTTAAGGGTGTTTTGATTCCCTTAGTATCTATGGAAAATGTAATTGAACTCATGCTAAAAACTTCTAAGACAGGATTACAGACAAAAATTGATTGATTTTGTTTGTCAAATCAGTTCACACCATGTCAGCCAATCCTATGTATTATGTAGGATTAAATAGGAACAACAATATAACATGTAAACATTAATAAATCAATGTATATATTTACCAGCTTCCATTTCTATATACATACATACTGTGGGATGAATGTTACAGATTAAAGCAAACCAAATCTAATTATCACTCTGTCTTCTAAACAGTGTATTGTCAAATAACCATAAGATGGACAAGAGACTATGGTTTAGCAGATAGTTACAGACTTTGACTTAGGATTTGAGATAGAATTGCAATTAGAGGAGAACCACTGTCGGACAGTGTTTCAATTATACCAAAAAGTCGCAAAAAAATTTCAGCAGAACTCAGCATTTTTTTCCCTTTTAATGGAGCATCATCAGTAGCTTGGTGAAAATTACTAAATATTTCTGTACTTTCTATTGCGACTCCTTGTAACCAAATCCGGACAAACTTAATCGGCTATGTTATCATAACCTGATATATTTCTGATTAATCCCATGAATGAAAACCTCAAAGTTTCTTACAATAATTATTTTGCTTCTATAACACAGGAAAAATATGTTAAATAATCATCCATTTTTATTTTTTTCTTGTTGTAAGCAACTTTTTTTTTCTACAAAAAATGGTATGTATGTGTAGAAATTGATATATAAACAGTACAAAGTCGAACAAAGATTTTGTATGGTATAATAGAATTCTTTAGGATTAAAAAAACTTTAGATAATAAAATATGCTTCTGAAAAAAAGATTGCTATGCAGTAGAAAATATGGTTTTATACCGTAATATTACTTGTTTCAAAGGGCTGTTTCTCTGAAGGAAAATTTAATCTTCAATAACATTTTTAAGTACTGGTACATTTAGACATTATTTATATAAATCCCAATGAATTTGTAGACACAGAAGAAGGATACATTTTTTATATCAATTTCATATTTCAAAGGGTTAAGAGTTAATCATCACTACTTTTTAAATTAGGGTGAATATTGTTGCCAATTTGTGGGTAAAAACTTTTCACTGAGGTACATTTCAATAAAGAATGTTAAAAAACTGAAAGTGTTAACATATAGTGTTTTCATAAATTCCATATTTCCAAAGGCCATAATTCTATTAAAAAAAATAGCCGATTGAGGAATGAAGTTCTTTTTAAAACACTGTGGAAGATCTTTTATTACTTTTATTCATGCAAATCAATTTTTATGATTTTCATTTATGTCACTAATTTTGTGGGTCTCTAAACTCTATGCATTAAAATAAGGGGGGGATGTATTTTGTTAGAAACTAAATTTCGTGGTTTTAGTGAAACACAATATCCAAGAAATTTAGAACCCCATGAACAAAAGTACTTTCACAGTAAAACATTTTCTTCTATAAACATTTCACTTTGGTATTTATACTTCATTTCAGATCTCCTTAGTTGAAGTTCATTTCTGTCTTTGCACTCAATCCAATATTGTAACACTAAAAAAAAATCTCACATTTGTAATGAGATCACAGGAAAAAAACGTTTGATCTTTCACGGCAATGGATTTTTATTATCGATGATTTTATTAATGGACTTACATCCAACTCATTCTGGGATACCTACCTAGACCACTTAACCCCAAATCAAATACTACATGTAGACAACAAATTGGTTTTCATATGTATAACAGTCAGATTTCTGGATAGTTTGACTTAGTACTGGCATTGCAGTGGTAATCATAGCATTATACCAGTTTAATAAAAAAAAGCCTTCTCATGTGTTTCTTGATTACTTGATTATTCTAGGTTTTTCTAGGTTATTCTTGCTTGAGGGGGTGAATAATGAAGACCCTCAGGCGACATCAAGATGTAGACAGGAGTAAAAGCCCTGTCATTGATAAACTGGATTTTTCTATGTATCATACACGTTTTTGTCACATGCACATCCACTCCATATGCTTTCATATTTTTCTAGTTATACATGATTTTTTGGGTTACCTGGTGTATTTTCAATGATAATTTGATAATAAGAAACCTTCTTGATTACTTCATTTCCCAGTTCTACACTCCCTTCCTCCATAAAAAGTTTGATGGCTTGAATTCAGATTTTTTTACACCATAGATAATTTGATATATTTTAACCATTATACTTTGTATGCTATCTTAAACTACTAAAACTTTACTTCAAACTGACTCTTGTTTTACTGCTTTAATTCTATCAAGCACAAAACATGTCATACATTAAG
>MJUU01069116.1:58194-69515 GCA_002080025.1 Modiolus philippinarum
AAAAAAAAATGAACACTGACTGTAATTGAAAATTCATACTGCATAAAATTGGGAATAAAATATTATAGATAAAAGGATTTGAGGAGTTTGATATGAAAATGTACAACTCAGAAACTTGATTGGATTAACTAATCAATAGAAGAAAGTGATATAAGGTAGGGGAAAGTATCGTTAGTATATTTTATGTTTTATTTCCAATATGGTATTTCAGTGATGTGCTGTATAATACAAAATGAACAAATTTGGGAAAATCATGGAAAATTATTAGCAATTTAATTACACATATTTCATGTAAGTAAAATAACTTGTATTTTTAAAACTTTATTTACAATTTATCTTTTTTATGTATAAAATAAAAATGCAAAACTCAATTTTAAAATATATATATACCAAGCTATATGACAAATAAATATTTATAACTTATATATTTATCAAGAATTTCATAATTAAAATTTTAGTTTGATTTGTTAGTTGCACATCTGAGTATTCTATTGTTCTATAAATTAAGTTTATTATTGGAATTTTATGTTTGAGAATTCAGCTTTGGTCAATACATCAAAACTTTAAAGTTAAACTTTCCATTCATATATAAAAATAACACTGTTTTGTCCCTTCCTTGTATAATTTGAAAGGACTTTCTCTACTCATTGCAAAGTTTGAATCTTTAAAATATTAAAAACTTTAAAATATCTTTTGTGGCAATACATAAGATACAGGCAAACTTTGAATGGCTTGAAACACCCAGAAGATCAATTAAAACAGTTCAAGCTAGTAGAGTGTTGGAAAACTATCGAGGTAGAAATATGGTATTCGACCCTATTAGCGCCCCTGCTCCAATAAGTGCCCCCTCACTGTATTTCAAAGTCAAAATGCACAAGCAACCCCTTTATTTGCAGATGTACAAGTTTGGAGTAGGAATATTATTGCCGTAATTTTTAGAAATGAATTTTCTAAGCGCCCTGGGTGCTTATTGGGTCGAATACCTTATGTTTAATTTTCAACAAAGGGTCTAAAAAAGGGTTTGAGACATCAATGGTGTTTGAGTTATCACAGTTCCAGCCATTTAAGGTAGATAGACACTAATATTTACATCCATGAGATTTTGTTATAAATTGGCACAATCGAAGACCCCATGCTATACAATTGAAATAAGTAATAAAAAGTATGGGTCACCATGCTTGTTTTTCCTTTAATCCAGGTTGAAGTTTGTGCATTTTTGTCCATTTTTACACCTGAATTTACATAGAATGTACGGGGAATATATTGAAAGGCAATCTTTTAACTTAACAGAAATGAACCTTTTATCCATGAGAATTTTTTGTACTTTTGTTAACAGATCGTTTATAATCTCAACTACAGGAAAAGGCGAAAAAAGTTATAGGTCGCCATGCTTTTAACGGAGATATTTTAAAACGTTACTGTAATGAACATTATTTATGGGAAAGGGGAGTTAATTCATGGCAAAGTAGCCGAAATATGACGTTTCATATTAGTCAATCAATTATGACGTCACAAAGGAAAATTTTTCAAATGACTGTTCCGGCTAAAAATCAAACCAAATCCGTATTCGACTCTACATTTTTCAAATGCGTGATTGAATTGCGCAGCGCAACAGTGTCTATCTACCTTGAGTTTAACTTTACATACAATATTGTAAAGTTTAATTTGACAGTCAAAAGTGATCTGTATTTTGCGTTCAACAAGTATTATGAAACAATACCATCTAATTTATATTTATATTCATGCTTTTACACCCTGTACGCTGAAAACAGAGAATGAAATGAGAGTGCTACTATATACTTGTAATGGGTATGTATGATTAAGGCGAGATCCTGTTATGGTGCATTACATGATCACTTTTGGCCAAGTGCAAATCGATGCGATCATTATCATAGTTGAAACAATAGATGTCATTCCAATAAAGAAATTATTACTGTAATAAAATCAATAATATTTATACAGTAATAATGACTTTTTTAACAGTCACATATATTGTTTCTACTCTCTTCTGAACCTGTCATAGAAAGAGGACTTATTTTATAGATAAGCGACTAAAAGACCAATTTTGAAGACGTGTTATATTGTTTATAGTTATAAGTGGGAAACCCAAAAATTTAGAAAAATTTTGAAGTTTTATAAAGGGGTGTATCTCCATAAACTTTTGGACTTCTGAACCCAAAATCAAACTTTGTCAGAGTTTTTTGTCAACAGCTCATATACCAAGTTTGCAGATAGTATGATCATATCATTCACAAGTATTGAGTCTGAAAGCCTAAAATTCAAAAAGTTTCAAGGGACATAATTCAAGGACATGATGCATCGCTGAACCAAATTTCAAACTTGGCCTTACAATATACATATCAAGTTTGAAGTCAGTTTGCTATTACGTGCACAAATAATCAGCTGGATACCCTATAATTCACAAAATTTAAAAGTTTCAATGGGCATCACTCCAGAATATGTTGGTTATCTGAACCTGAAATTGAACTCAGCCAGAGTTTTATCCATTTAGTAAAAAATCCCAAAGTACTCCAAAATGATCAATTTTTCAAAGTTTTTCTGTATCACGGACCAGTTTAATGTTTTTAATTGTTTATTTATTGTTTTTGTTATCAGATTTGAATTATAATAAAAATCTGGCTTCCTTTAAAAGTCAAATAGGTTAAAAAAATTTTCCTGATATTTACCCAATATATATTTTTGCAAATATTATGGGACCCAGGCCCCTGTCACAGGCCACTGTTGGAAGTAAGTATAGGAATTCATTGAATCACAATCTAATTTTTTATTTCTGTTTAAACTCTCATACTTTCACTTTCCCTTTGATTTTTTTTTCAATTAGGTTTGTCAGTGCTTCTTTATACCTAAGGAAAAAAAATTCTTAACACTGGTACTATATGAACTGTAACAATGAAAAGTTTATCTCACATAGTACAAAAGTTGAGACATAATTAGTCCACAAAATCTGTTTGGTTAGGTTTTTTAGGGTTTCTCCAGTTTTAACACAAAAAATTAATTGCTAAAGAAAATATGCATAAATATGTCGAGAAACAAGATTGAATAAATTGAAAATGGGAAACTTGATGATTTTCAATTGAAAAGGAGCTATTAGTAACTCTTGTATAAAATATGATATGGTCAATATTTTTGAAGCAAATCAAAGGAAAATGTTTTTGTGTCTAACTGACTAGACCCAACACTGTTATATATTTTGCTTGCTAAATACAAGGAAATTCAAAATCTGGCTTGTACCACAATAGGAAACAAGAGGTCTAAAAGCTAGATCATGGCTAAAATAGACAGCTAAAGGGTCTTAAGGTAAACTACTGATCTTTTCAGAGGAGATCTTTAGAAAAATAAAACTATATTGATTAAGGTTCTGTTATAATGATTGCTTCTTCCCTATATCTATATTGAACATGTAAGTTTTGCAAAATATATTGTAACTTGATCTATTGTAATTTGTTTTGACTATATTTCTTGCAGTTTATATGGAGTTATTTAACTTATTCACTACAAATTCCCATAGGAAATTTCTTTTAACTACAAATTCATTGCTTTCATCCAGTTTGCTGTGTCTTTCTTTGCATAATCTAAGTACTTTTCCAGACATCAGAACATAATTGAAGTCAGTTTGAGGTTAGACTAAATTTTGCTAGATTTACTGGGCAACTGCATCATAAATGTCTAGAATATAAAGAAACAATAATACAGTATTTTCTGCACTTACGCTAATATTAAAATTTCATTTTATTTTCTTCCATACATATACAAAAATCTGACTATAAGCCACAGCATCAAGACTTCAGCATGAACAGTACAACAACAGAACATAAATGGATGTTTACCACATTCTATTGAACAAATTTACTGATAAATGCTGATCTTATAAAATGTATTAAAATCCCTCCTTTGCATATGAGTCCCACACACACTAATTTCCAGACACAACTCTCAAATAATGGTATGAAACAGGTCAAGTTGTCCCAATTATACTGTCAGTAATGACCTAAATAAATGAACTTCCATGTCAAACAGCACCTGAATTATATGCATTACTGCATCTATCAAACACATATCACTTTAGTCTGTCAAAATATCACTCAGTTTTTATAATATTTACTTAATATAATGCATAAATAGTTAATAATGATCTCAAGCATTTCAAACTCTGCACAGAATTACCACTAATTAATAATCAGTACTGATGATATAATATAGAAATAAAAATATTACGGTCTGTTAAATTAATGATCTGCCTGAAGAGTATGTTAGAAAAATCTGGCATTTTTTTCTAGTACAGACTTTATAACACTCAGCAAAGTTTTTGAAAAATAGAAAAATCTGTAGGCAAAGCTGGGTAATACCCCCTGCTTTTCAATTTTATTGCAGAAATGCATTATTTGCTAATCAAGGCTTAAATCTTTATTCAAAAGAAAACTCTAAACCAGAAATTAATGAAGTATAAGTCAAATTATCTCCCCTTAGTGGTGTTAGACAATAAGTATATTCCGTTATGCACATCTGCATAAAATCTCAATCCTTCGGGTAAATTTTCATCAAATTCCTTCAAACATTTTAAGAAGAGATAATCTTTGCACAGCGAATACAGGAAATGTTGAAGTTTAATCTCAACTTCATTCCCTCAAACAATGACTGTATTATTTCAAGAAAATTCAATTTCCATCTCAACACATTTTGACATAAAAGCAACATGAAATTATTATAACATCTATGTATATAAACATTTTACTCTCCAGGTGTGTACATACTACATATACTCTTTTTAAATGAAGGCACATGACATCCTTAGCATTTCGAAGTAGGAATGTTGAAAAAGGCTAAAACAAAAAAGATTATTGTGGCTACTTTTTCCCAACTGCGGTATTTTTCTGGTACCATACTCAAATATAGTGTATGCATCTTTTTAGTACGATCACATAGTATACCAAAATTGAAAGAAATCCAACATAATATCAGTAGGAGAGGTTGATTACATTATTGTGAACAGACAGACTGTATAAGCCATTTGGACAGTAAGATTTAAAAGCTGATTCCTTCAAACCCTAAAATGTCCTTGAAACTGTTCAATTATACCTGATTGATGTTTTAAGAACATTAAACTGCTGTACTCTCTGATGAAAACAGTCAACAATACAAGTGTATATTGAATTTGAAACCATAGAAATATCTTTCTAAAAACTTAATTGAAAAAAAAATAATCAACACTCAAAGGCTAAAGTTAGAATAGATCTAAAATTTAATCAATGTCCTTCATCTACAGAAGTCAATTTTACAGAAGTCAATTTCATCACAAGTCTTCTCAATCAAACACTCCATCTTTTTTCAAACAAAATGTTTATCCTGTGGTCAATTTTGGTTAGATACTTCAAATAAAGTAATTTGTAAACATAACAAAACAACTCAAGGTTTTGTAAGCTCTGACAATTACTATGATAGTGGTTTTGCTAGATAATTGTTAACAATATGCAGCTATTGCCAGTATCAACATTTGTTTATGTAGAGAGCAGTGAAAATTTGCAGATGTTATGTTCAATTGTCAGGATATTTTATTGGAATACACATTCTCATTTATTTCAAAATATAGTAATAAATTCCACATGAAATATGATTCTAAAAGCCAACAAAAACTCTTTTAAACCGATCTTTTTGTCAAGAAACATCGTGCTAAAATTTTAAAGGAATTTGTCAAATAGATCTGGATATAACAAAAGAGTGACATGATATGAAGACAGACAGACAGTTGACAAACAAGTGTTCTCTAATTTCTGTCCTGTTTTCACGTTTCCTGAGCAGTTGGAGAAATATGTTTCTCCTCTCTAGAGAGAATGTTGTTCTTGGCAAGTGATTGGATGAAATTCAATTATGACGTCAAATATGTTTGCCGTTTTCCGACTTTACCATTGTGACGTCATGAAAAAAGGCGACCATGCCTGATGACGTCACTTCCAAAGAACACATTTATTTTGGATCATCAGAAAAGGGGGACATGTTTTTGTCTAAAATCTCCTTGAAATCATTAGAGAAATAAAATCCACAACCGTATCTCGTGAGAAACAACATTTCTACACTCTCGATAGTTAAATTTTCAAATATTTTAAATGCTCGGCAAGCCTCGCGTTTAAAATATTTGAAAATTTAACTATCTCTAGTGTAGAAATGTCGTTTCTCACTCGATGCGATTGTGGATTCTATATATCCGCAATCGGGTTACTACATCTCATCGGGTGACAAGTGAAAATATCAGGTCTGACCCGCAGAAATCGGGTGAGTTGACAGGTATGGATCATCCCATACAAGTTTGCATGTGACCAAAAAATTATCTCTATCCCATACAAGTTTGCATGTGACCAAAAAATTATCTCTATGTATCAGATGTACCAAAGATACATTCACTGATTGCTTCTTCAGTTTGTAAATTCAATTTTCTGGATGATACATGTATATAAATTATGTTTGAAAATTGGATTTTCAAAACTAACCAATATTTTACTAAATTCCATTTGCCAGTTTTGTATTTCATTTAAATAAAGGATGTTTTTTAAGATGAAAATTATAAGATGAATTAGCTTTGGAAAATGTCAAGAGATATGTTTTTATCAAATTTAATATATTTCAAGTTGCAATTGACTGCTTTCCACTTCAAACAAAGAAACAAAAAATTTATATAAAACTATTTCGTACCTTTCTTCAAAGGTATTTTATCGTTATGTAACAGATGAAAAGCCCCTTTATTCTCACATCCTCTGGTTGTTATAAGATAAATTAATGAGGCAAAATTCCCTCAAGTGCAATTAAGTAGAAATGATATAAAGCTCGAATTTTCTATACACTTAACTGATCTAAAAACATTCAATCAGTGCAATGTTCAGAGGCATTCTATGGTAAAGTTTGAAATTCTGATATAACAATAAAAGAACAGGTTCCATTTCAATGCTTTAGCTACTGTGCAGAACAAAATGGAGTTTTCAGTTATGTTATTTTTAAGCTCGCTGTTCTGAATGAAATGACATATTTGTATGGTACGACCGGAAAGTACTAATTATGTCTGACTAATCACAACTATTAATTAATTTATCAAACATCAAGTATCTCCCATCTATATGTTAATTCAAAATTATCTGTGGTTTAATAAAATATTTTTATGCATTTATAGTGAAAAGAAAACATTTAATTTGGGATGCATATTATCATGTAAAGCCATTTTGAAAGTACAAAATGCAAACTAGATGTGTCAGAGTCAACTGCTGATGGCTAATAATCTAGCAAAAAAATCAATGATTCAAGTTCATCAGGTACACTAAAATAAATATCTCGCGCAGTGTTAAAAGACGCCAGAAAAAAAAAACAGTTTGTTGTTTGAATGATACATAATGTAAAACTTAAGTCCCCCTACCTTTTGATTGCAGGGACATAAGGATAAAGAAGAAGTTTAAGTAACAAAAGAGGGAGCCTTATTATCCCCGCACTTTTGAAGAAAGTTCGAGGATATTGTTCTAACTTCCGTCTGTCTGTCCGTCCCTCTGTCCATCCGTGCATCACCCTTTTTTTGTGACTCAAACTCCTCCAACATTTTTTAATTTAGGGATTTAATTTTGTTGTAGAATTGTTGCATATAGTCTGCTTTCGGATTTTTGATATTGCTCTTGGTGCAAACATTAAGAGACCCCAAGATGTCAATTTTTACACATGTGGCATGTGACACAAACTCCTCCTACATTTTTGGATTTATGGATTTAATTTTGTTGTAGAATTGTTGCATATAGTCTGTAGATGCACAATAAGCTTTCAGATTTTTGATCTTTACCTTGGTGCAAACAAGAGGCTCCAAGATGTTGATTTTGACAAAGGCCCAAAGATGTGGATTTTGACACATGTGGCATGTGACACAAACTCCTCCTACATTTTTGATTTAGGGATAAAAAAATTATGCAGAATTGTTGCATATAGTCTGTAGATTTGCAATAAGATTTCAGGATTATGATTTGGGTTCCAACTTTGGTAAAGTTCCTGAAAATGCTAAAGACTCATATTTTTTTTTTTTAATTTAAGCATATAATTATGTATTTTAGCAATTGTTTGATAAGAAATGAGATTTTTAATAATTAGAATTCTAAAATGCAATTCCAAGTTTCGTAAATTTCCTGAATGTCTCAAATACCACTTATTTTTGGGAATTCTACCTAGCTTAACCACACTTAAATAAGTTGTTTGGTTTAAGACAAACATTTTAACTAAATGGATTTCAAAAATATTTGATTCCCTTTTTTGTAAATTTCCGGAAAGTCTCAAAGTCCACTTATTTTTTGGAATTCTACCTAGCAACCATACTTAAATAGCTCTTTAATTAAGGACAAACACTTCCATCAATTGGATATCAAAAAAATTTGATTCCAATTTTGGTAAATTTCCTGCAAGTCTCAAAGACCACTTACTTTTTGGAATTCTACCTAGCAACCATGCTAAAATAATTTGTTTCGTTTAGGACAAGCAGTTTAAGTAAATGGATTTCAAGAATATTTGATTCCGATTTTGGTAAATTTCCTGAACTTATTTTTGGGAATTCTACCTAGCAACCATACTTAAAATAGCTTCTTTAATTTAGGACAAACTTCCATGAATTGGATTTCAAAAATATTTGATTCCAGTTTTGGTATATTTCCTGAAAGTGTCAAAGACCACATATTTTTTGAAATTCTACCTAGCAACCAAATTTAATAGTTTGTTCAATTTAGGACAAACATTTGAATCAATTTGATTTCAAAAATATTTGATTCCAATCTTGGTAAATTTCCTGAAAGTCTCAAAGACCACTTGTTTTTGGAATTCTGCCTAACAACCATATATTCTTTAATTCTTTTTGTAGAAATAACGACTATCAATAGTTTGATTTCAAAAATATTGAGAAAAATTATGCACAGCGGATAAAACAACTGTTTTCTGACAAACAGGGAGTGTGGGGATAGCTGTCGTTCCGACAACTTCTAGTTTTTCTTGCTGCTATTGCTGCCCAGGACTTGTTCTTACTATAACCTAAAATTCCTACCCTGTTCAACTATTGTGAATGTAGTAATTTTGGTAGTGTACTAATACTCCTTATTTTCACGGTTGACTAAAGACCTGAAAAAAATTAGTTCCCGCAAATATCCCAGAAACAATCAGCTGTACTTATATTTTTTGTTGTTCCTAAACCCGAAAATTGATACTCAAGAATATGTCCCAGTTCAGCAAACCGCAAAAATTGGTGATTTTCTCTCAACAAGTACAGGTCACATTAGAATTTGGAGAATGTATCATTTTATTAACAGCTCTATGTTTCCAGCTGCAGCTTATGTCCTGCTATACTGAATGCCAGACCTAATACTTAACATTATAAGCTGCTTATACAGATTCTAAAATTAAATAGAACATTGTGTGTTTCCGGTAGCAAAAATGACAGTCTGGGATTAGGAAGCAATCAGAGCTGATTCATTACAACATTTTTTATAACTTAGTGGAGGTGAAAAAAAAAATGAAATGGCTAAATCTCTATATAACCTTAACTGCAGATGGCAGAATTAAAAAGCAAACTCCAGCAAACTCCAAAATTAACATGACTAGTACAATTATCAACATGATGTAAAAATTAACTGATTTTTTAATCAAGAATGCACATAACTTGTATATATTCCAAGAAAAATCAGGGGTTACATGTAATCAATGGTAAAATTTAGTGATTACACATATTCCCTATGCGTTTTAGTGATAACATATATTCCCTAATTTTTAGGGATTACACGTTATCACTGAGTACACAGATTCCCTGTAACAAATATATTTATACTGTGATCTGAAGAAGTTATCTCCCTGTGCTAAGTTACTTCATTACATGGTCAAAGTAGAGATATTAAAAGCATCTTTTGTTATTAGTTACTTCAATATATGGTCAAAGTGGAGATATTAAAAGCGTCTTTTGATACTCCAATTTGACCATAGATAACTAATTTGGTACAGGGAGACAACTGAAAAATGTTTCTCAATGCAATGTAAATGCCCGTGTGATACCTGTCAAGTCTTATGCAATCCATGTGAGATTTACCTGAGGCTTATCCAAAATGCTTTAATCCTTTAATTTTTTCCTATCATCTTTAACAATTTTGGAAATCTAGCGCAAGACTTTTTTTTTAAATTTGAGAGGTCTGCGATATGTACTATTAAGTGAGAACCGAACCGTCAATCTAAAAGCGAACAATCCAAGGACAATGGCATCACCAGAAACAAAAAAGGCAGAAAAAAACAAAGACACAACATGGCTACAGCACAGAAAAGAAAAATGAAGACACTCACACACATAGATGAACAAAACATGAATATCACATGACATCATGAGTACATAAATAGATACCTAGCTCCTAGCTCCCATGTCATGACAGGAGATCTCAACATCTTGCAGGACAAAGAGCTTATTAATTTCTTAAAGAAAGGTCCAAAATATAGGCCTCCTTCTAAAATTAATTTTGAAAGATTGTCGTAATACCATCCACGACTCACTTAAGGCTTATTGTAAAAATTGGGTTAAACGAGAACACGTTGACAAAAAATCTTTGGATTCTTATTTTAATGCTATTATGAAAATTGTCGATATCCGAATTAAACAGTTTGAACAACATTTCCGCCATGACAACAAAAATAAACCCACCGTTTCTCGCATCCAAATGAAACTTAAAGAATTTGGAAAGGAATTTGTTTTTGTCCCAGCTGATAAGGCTGCTAATAACATCATCATAGTTTGTCGTAAACATTACATAGAAGTACTCCAAAAAGAAATTACCAGTTCACATACTTTTCAATTAACCCAATTAACAGAAAGTGAAATTACAAACATACATTTTCTAACAGCCACATCTTTACAAGCTAAACCTGATAGTAAAACAGTTCCAACTATGTACTGGGTTCCTAAACTCCACAAAATGCCATATAAATCTAGATTGATTTTGTCATCTAGTCACTGTTCTACAACTAAAGTTTCTATTATACTCACTAATACATTGACTGTTATTAAAAACCTGGTTATAAATTTCTGTAACAAAGTATATGAAAACAGTGGTGTCAATCATTTTTGGAGTGTAAAAAATTCATTGGAAGTTCTCGATAAATTGAATGCTTATAATGCCCCTTTTGAATCCCTTGAAAGTTTTGATTTCTCTACCCTCTATACTACCTTACCACATAATCTTATAAAGGAAAAATTCAGACGTCTTATTCAATGGGCATTCAAAAAATCCGATTGTGAATATATATGTTCTAATTCCTTTAAAACA